>OU964974.1:3929404-3986904 GCA_918808275.2 Dolichovespula sylvestris | reverse complement strand
ATAGACGATAAATTTTGTCAAAGCGACGTGCGAATTGACAAGAATCATCCGACGTGCTTCGATCGATCCCTATGTGAATTTTCGATATATGTATGCATATATATACACACACACACACATATCTTGGTGACATACAAGCTTGGTGACACACGCCGGGCTATGCTCATAACGCTGTTCTCCCGATGAAAGCGGTATTAATCACACGTTTCCACGCTCTCACAGTGCGTGTCTGCTAATTGAATGAGTCGATACGCTCATCTGATTAATTTGCCGTTAACGATCGTTAATAACGAAGCAGTTGAAACGAGAAAAGCAAACGACCAAAGATCTCGTGCCGAACGAACGTTCGTTTCATTTCGTTTCGTTTCGTTTCGTTTCGTTTCGTTTCGTTTCGCGTCGTTTCGTTCCTTATCGTAATGAAAAAGAAACAGCTGTTCGATTCGAAAACAATGACGACAACTGGACGGAAAAAGAAATACTCGTTGAGATTTAACTAATAGATCGGATCGTTAACAAACTATCTACGTTTTATTTTGCGACGCCGATAAAGAATTTATTTTCTCTGTCACGTAAATTTCACATAATTTTTACATTATTCGTATGTGATTTTATCATTGCAAACGAAATTGCAAGGAAAAAGATACAAACGGATTTACGGATCGTGCGTTTTCTAATTCTTTTTTGGTCTTCTCTTCAAGGTTTAATAACAAACGAATATAATCAAACGTAAATTTGTAGTCGAGAAATTAAAAAAAATTTTTTTTTTTTTCTTTTAGGAATTTTACGCTTCGAATTCGACCATTTTTTGCGTACGTTTGTAAATCAAATTCGTTCCTCTCGCCAATTAAGTTTTTTTTTTTTTTTTTTTTTTTTTTTTTTTACTAAATCGTTTTCTTTAATTTGTTTAATATGAACAAAATCGAATTTAAACTTGTTTGTTAACAAATACAAAATTTTATTGTGTATTGTACAGTGACGTATAATAAGTAAAATATATTATATATATATATATATATATATATATATATATATATATATATATATATCTTTATAAATGAATAGTTTCTAAATGAATATCTCGGTCATGTGTATTTAATTTAACACGTATGGAATTCTTCGAATTTCCATTAAACGTTAGATTGAAAACATACATATGATAAACTGATGCATATGTGATTTAAAAAAAGTGAAATTTGGAATAGTACAGAGTTTTGAGTAGTATCGATCTTTTTGTTAGTTTTAATGTCGCAATGAAGGGGACAAAATTTGGGGGAGAAAAACTTGACTCACGAAAAAGACGAATTTAATTTGCGATAGGTTGAATTTGACTTGGGAGAAAGAAAAAAAAAAAAAAGAAAAGGAAAAGAAAAGAAAAGAGAGCGATCGAATTCAAAGCGGAAAATCTCTACGCAGATCTTTTTCTAATACGCCATGATCCATAATAATCGACATTATTTTTAGCTTGCGCATAAAATCATAAATACATATAATAATGAATATATAAGTATATCGAATATAATAAAGTTGATTGTATTCGAAGCACAAAATCTATACATTTCATAATATCACGATATATAGTAATTAACATTATTTTAACATCCGCATAAATTCATGAATTATGCTTATATGGAGATACTAATAAATACGATAAGAATGTATAAGAAATTCGATATCGTATATTTAACGTTTGTTTCTTAATTTATAATTTACAAAAATTTCGAAAAAAAGAATATAAAAGTTTCGTTTAATAACAAACTCGATAGAACAATTACTACTAACCGTTCTATTTTCCAATAGGATACGATAAAATATCCTTTCCTTTGGACTTCTCGCATTATACTCGCTCAAACCTATTCGATTTTAAAGATTAACACTGCGATAAAAGGAGGTTAACTGCCGGATATAAAGACATCCTCTCCCAGGGATCGCTGTTTCTAACGTCTTTTATTACCGAATTAAGCAGAGGAAAGTTGGTCGACGGGCCGGGCAACGAGGCCAAAGCTTCAAGGGAAATTCAACGAGAGATTCCTACTTCGCGATGACTATGATATCCATCGCTAAACGATTTTTACGATTTGATTCAACGATAACGTTGACCCGAAAGTTATATTAAATAGGTCAAGGAACAATCATTCCAAACGTCTAAGAGCTTAACCGACGTCGTTGATTGTTACGTCGAAATATAAATATTTCGCGTCGGTTTTAAATACCATTGAATCTTTTTCTTTCCTTTTTTTTTCGATTTTATTATTTCCCCCTCCCACTTCACCCCATCCCTCGAACAAGTACATCGTACCAGCGACAAATCGTTTTTGCTTTGACAAAAAAAAAAAAGAAAAAAAGGATGAAAAAAAAGCAAAAAAATGTTTACGTTAATGGCTAAAACCGCGAGCACTAGGCGTTCCTATTTGATTATTTCTAACGATGACGAATCACATGGCGCTTGTATTCGTTACGTTCTAAAGGAAGATAAAGATGACACTTCGTTGCGATCTAACAATTTTGCGGATTCGTCGAAGGATTGTCATTTCTTTTTTTTTTTTTTTCATTTTTTTCCGACTCGTTCGACTCGTTCGATTCGTTAATGGATACTTTTTAGTTGGAACACTAAACGGATAACAATTGCACGTTTCTAATCTAACTATCGAGAGACGAAGAAATATATAAAATATAAAGAGAGATAAATAGAGAGAGAGAGAGAGAGAGAGAGAGAGAGAGAGAGAGAGAGAGTTTTGTGAATAAAGAGGAATCTAATGCAGTGGCGAAATGGGTCATCCAGGAAAGAAAAAGTGAACCTTCCTTTCCTAATTAGATCTCCGAAATTTACGGCGTCCATTATGTTCTTTTTTTCTTCTACTTCTTCTTCTTCTTCTTCGTCTCTTTCATCATCCTCTTCTTTACTTTTCTTTCCTTCTTCTTTCTTCCTTTTGCTCTAACCCCTTCTCTCTCTCTCTCTCTCTCTCTCTTTCTTTTTTCTTCTGAGTAAGCGCAACCCAACCGGGATAGGAAACGGAAGTGCCTTATTTTTATCAAAACGTTGTTGTGCTGATACTACGAGAGATTCAAAAAGACAAAAAAAAAAGAGATAAGGAAAAAAATATCAAGGAAAGAAGAAGAAGAAGAAGAAAAAAAATAATAAAGGCATATTTAGGCACGTCGTTCGAACAATAAAAACTCGCCCTGGTAAGATCCCGTTGCCCAATTACCAAGCACGATATTTACTCGTAACTTGATCCTTTTTTTGTTTTTTAAAAGTCGAGTAATAATTAACGTACTAATTAAGAGGACCTTTCGCAAACTGACGTAATAGGGGGAAAAACTCAAAGGGTTAGTTCGTGAAGTCTGAAAGTAAATACGTTGACGCCCTTAAATACGCGTACTCTGTACAAGTAGGCAAAGTTTATGTATATGTATGTGTATGCACGTATATCTATGTAGGTATGTATTTATGTATGCACGTGTATCTATGTACGTATATATTTATGTATGCACGCGTATCTATGTATGTATATATTTATGTATGCACATGTATCTATGTACGTATGTGTTTATGTATGCACATGTATCTATGTACGTATGTATTCAAGTATGTGCACATTATACTTAATTCTCGTGGAAGTTGAAACATTATTTGAGAAAAAAGGAACGTTTAGAACGATTCACTTTCTTCCATTCACTTTTTTTTCTTTTCTCTCTCTCTCTCTCTCTCTCTCTCTTTCCTTTTTTCTTCCTTTTTTCATTATTTCTCTTCTCGCTTTTTATTTGTTTTATTCTTTTCTTTTTTTTTTAATTTACTAGAATTTTCTCATCTCTATGGCTTTCTCTCTCTCTATCTCTCTCTTTCTCTCTCTCTCTCCCTCTCTTTTTTCCTTCGTTTCAAATTCGTCTTCAGCGTTTTATAATAAAACAGGAAGACTGTGTAATTCATATTTTTCTTCTTCATACTTTTCGCATTGAAGTGAAAATATTTCGATAAATGATATATATATATATATATATATATATATATATATATATATATAAACTATTTATAACATACCCCCTTTTTAAACCATTCAAAGTATAAAGAAAACAAAGAAAATATTTATGCGGCTTTCTTTAGCTGAAACCCCCTGTATATTATTTATTAAACATATTCGGAGTGAATTTTTAAAAATGCACGAAGGCATCTAATTATTCACTTACAATGCATCTCGGAAGAAAATATTTCGAACGAAAGATGCTTGGTTTTGTGCGGGGAAGGGGGGAGGGGTGATAAACATAACGACATTATTTCGTTTACTGTATAATATAAAAAATGTTAAATGTAAAAAAAAATGTATATATTATCGAAAAACAAAAGAAAAAGAAAAGAAAGAAATATAATATACAAAAAAAAAAAAAGAAAGAAAAGTAAAAATCTCGGTCTAGCGTGTACGTAGTTGCAAGAGTTGGTTGAAAGAGAAAAATGTTGAAAGGCACTAAAGGAAGAGAGACAAATGTAGGAGTCGTTAGAGAAGTAAGAGCTTTACTCAAATCACCTTTAACTTGATTACTTCATTTTTCCAACTATCACCAACCACCACTCACCTTTTCCTAGCTCCTTTCCATTTCTACCACTGGTTCGCCGACAGAGAAAAGGCGTTCGTTTCCAGAACGGTGAAAACATGTTCGAACGGTTTTGCGATTTTTATGGAGTCGGTCGTAACAGGATCACCAAGAGATAATGAAGATGATTATTATGGTCATTCTTCAACGTTTCTCCTTTTATCATTCTTTTATTGTCAGGACCTTTTATTGTTAACGTTCTAATCACCGATCGAGGGTAATGTGTGTGTGTGTGTCTTTAATTAATTAATTTCTATTAATTAATTTTAAAGTAAATTTTAGATTTTAATTAATTAAATTCTATTAATTAATTTTTGTCTGATATCTTTATGGATAAATATATCGGCAAATTGTTTTTATCATCTTCACTATTTTTACACTATTGTTGCGTCCGGCGCAACTACGAGAGCGTTTTAAGGTACGCGTCTGGCACCATACTAACGATGAAGGTCAATTCGCACATAGGGAACTGTCGTCCGTCCCTTCCTTGTCATCAGAGTTATAGACCCGCTGGCTACGATGAAAAGGGTGGCGATACTATGCTAGGTTACCGAAGGCCGTTAGCCAATATTGTTCGCCTTAGTATTTCAGTTGATCCTGTGTTGGCTCTTGGTTAGGTTGCGAGTAAGAAATAGCGCCGTTTTAATATACCAAAAAAAAATGATTTATTGGAGAGAACTGTAGATGTTGTACTGTGTTCTTACAATGATGTTATAAAGTCGTGGTTGCTGTATGGTATGACGTACAATGTGTTCGGATTCTAAGTTTTTATCCAGAAATAATTCTCGACCGACCACTCGATTGCTCCTTTTAGTTGCTCTTTATTCTCTGACTGACCGTTCGATACTGACTTCCCCGACGCTTCTCCAAATATTCGATAAATCGGAATATTAGGAGAAGGAAAGGGGAGAACGATATTAATTGGCTACGCAAGAACAAAGACATTCCTTCATATTGTTTATGCTTTCGAAGAATGTCCTTGTCGAAGAGATCGTATAAAGCGTTACTGTAACTTATTTACTTTTAAAGACGTCACCGGACGGAAAAACGAATGGGAAAAACATACATCGAAGTGAACGTAGGCAAAGTCGATAATCGGATCAAAAACGAGTTATCTGCTCTTATATGCCTCGTTTTTCTAAGGGAGGATAATCTTCACAAAGTTATAGAAGTTCAGAAAAAAGAGTAAAGAGAAACGCTTGTTGTTCGACTTTGCTTTCTCATGCTTCAACAACTATCTATGAGCATTTTAATTAAGTACTTTTCTTATATAGTTATAAATTTTGTTATCAATTTTAAATCAAAATCTGTGAAACATTATCTCAACTTATTCACGCCTAACATTTAAATAAAACTTAAATAAGTAATTTAATTGTTGGATAAGTAAGCACTATGCCTTCTGTTCTACCGCAAACAAAATATTGTTTTCGATTGAAACACAAGTACGCCGTTTTTCTCCTCATAAATAAATAAAAAAATAATAATAATAGAAGAAGTGCGACTTTAATTTATTCTTTCCATTATCAAACGCAATGAACTCTTTAAAAAGTATTCAAAGTTATATTCAAAAATTTTAAATTGCAAAACAGCAAAAATAAAAGGGATAATTTAACTTTAATATTATATTACTCAAATTTCTAATATTCCTTATCTTTTAGATCTTTCGATCTTCTTAACTTCCAAATTGAAAATTAATTTCATAACACTGAAAGCCTACTTTTCGCCTTTCAAATATTTCACAAAGTCCTTTTAAACTTTTTCCTATTTTAAATTTAAATTCGTATTATCGCATTTACTTCCTTTCTCTTTACTCCTTTGCCGTTCCATACGAACTTTTATTTATCGAAAATAATTCTTTCCTTCATTTCACGTAAAACTACATAAATACGTTTCGCATTAGAGAAAATAAAAAGAAAAAACAAATTTTAATATAATCATTTTTAAAAGAAGTATGTTAATTATAACATATACCTACAAAATCCCCGTACTTTTAAACAGTATATACAGAATAATCATCGAGAGAGACAAGAGATAAACAAAGAGAGAAAGAAAGAAAGAAAGAAAAAAAAATAAAAGAAAAAAACGAATACAAATAGTAACTCATAAATATTATAACAAAATTTTACGTATCTCTTACTTTCTCCGAAATCCATTTATATGAAGTGTTCTCGAAATTTTCAATATGTATGTATGTATATAAGTGGAACTATGTACGTATTTCGTGGAGAGAAAAATTCCGAAACAAAAACAAAAACAAAAACAGAACAAATACAGGAAAAAAAGGGAGACAAAAATATAAAGTTCATTTTTCGGTATCCATCACAAGGATCGCATTTTTTTTAGCAAGATTGTTGAATTATTTGCATCGAGATCGAGGGAAGCACGATATCGGCAAGATGTCAATATCAACGACCCACTTCTCTGTATTTCTATCTCCCTCTCACTCTCCCTATCTCTCTCTCTCTCTCTCTCTCTCTCTCTCTCTCTCTCTCTCTTTCTCTTGCTCTCTTTCTCTTTCTCTTTCTCTCTTTCTCTTTCTCTTTCTCTTTCTCTTTCTTTCTCTCTCTCTCTCTCTCTCTCTCTCTCTCTCTCTCTGTCCCTCTATCCATCTATCTATCTATCCATTTATCTATCTATCTCTCTGTCTTTTTAAATCGATCGAATCTTCGTTTGGAATCGACGTCCGTTTCTATCGTATTTCTGTTAGATTATTTGCCTCTCCGATCGAACCGAATTTTCGTCGGTCAATCACAGATCTAACGTAATTTGTACAATATCCTTCTATTCTCTAACAGTCGACTTCTGTGCGTTCCTCTTTTAACGGACAAAAGAGAAAATGCGGTTATGCTCAAACTAATTCAATCTTATAAAACTTTATCCACGATTCACGCATGGATGGTGCCTTTGAAATCAGAAACACGTAAATACATATGTTTGCGTGTATGTATGCATGTATGTATATATGTATGTATGTATGTATGTATATACGTAAGTATATATGTATGTATGTATCTATGATGTACGTAATTTTGAACTTAATACGTACTCTGACGAATTACGAAATAATCAGTGAGATTGGCAGAGCTTATGATTTGTATGAAAATGTATTTATCGGATCCATCGCTATATCCTTCTAATCACTCGAAAACTTCGTTTATTGATATCCGATATTATATATATAATGTGTGTGTGTATGTGTAGAAAGCATTTTGCATATAGAAATATACTAATTCAAGATAATCAAAATAAATTTATTATGGAAATAAATAAAAACCATTACTAATGTAAAAATGAAATATGTGTTTGTAAATTCATTATGTTGCGCCAAGCAACTTACAATATCGTATGTACCATATACCTACATGCATACATATATACGTATGTACATAGTAATAATTAGCAAAATTATTATTTTTATTAATAAATTTTAAATTATTATTATTATTATTATTATTATTATTATTATTATTATTATTATTATTATTATTATTATAAAATATTTCTTAAACGTTCAATATTTTTAATAAAATATCAATTAGCCAGATGCAAATCAGCTGTTTAATTATTTATTTACGACTGAAATATTGATATATAACTTTTGACGATTTAATTTTCAAGATATTCATTCAGGTGCAAGAAACACCAAGGAAATGAATAGAAATGAATTTTTTTCGAACTTTCACGCAAAACGTCGTTTTAACGGTCAACGGTGTAAAAACGTTCGGACTGTGTATAGAAAACAAAAAACGAAAAACAAAAAAAAAAGGAAAAACATAACGATCGAAATCGATCGTACGTTCTGCAGAACTAAAATCAAGATGAGATACGATATCTCACGTTCGATGGAATCCCAATATCTCTTTGCCCCTTATACGTGTTACGAGGCGATAACAAGGATCGATGTCTAATATCGGATAGATAATTCGATGATGTTGGTGAATTCTAGTGATGCTGCGTATCCTGTATCTCCGAACAATAAAGTTATTTGCAGCGAGATATTCCCTATGCATTGGACGCACAAGAAGCACCCGTATATGTGATACTCTTCATACGTTAGTATAACATACGTTTATGCTTAGGTATATCTCTTCGTATATTAACGTACATGTGTGTGTGTGTGTGTGTGTACGTACTAACGTACGTATGTGCGTGTAATATGTGCGTATGATACTAACGTACGTACGTATGCTTGTTTGTATATGTCATGTAGTATGTGTGTGTGTGTATGTATACTAACATACGTACGTGTACGTGTGTTAATTACGTTAGTATCAAGTACGTGCCTGTGTGTGTTCTATTTACATTCAAGTATGTCGAAAAGAGGTCATTCTCTGATTACGACCATTTTCATAAGACATCACGTGTATTCGACTCGTATTGGCAGTAGAACTATCGATACTTTTCATTGCAAGCTTTTAGTCTTATCGTTACGTATCTATGCTGATTTATATACGTCTGCGTGTGCGCGTATACGTGAAACGTGTGTATGTTTGTATTAAAGACTGATATAACTTTATTATTTATTATTATTTATATATATATATATATAATTATTTATGATATATATTTATATTATATATATATATTATTATATATATATATATTATATATATATATATTATTATATATTATATATATTATTATATATATATTAGAATATATATATTAGAATATATATATATATATATTATTATACAGAAAAATTATCATTGTAGTAAATGTCTATATTAAATTATACGTCTTATAAATATTATCATACGTATTTAAACAATGTTACTATTGGCACGACGTTGCTATTATACAGAACGAATAGATAATGAGTTTACAACTGCTTTTAAATTTTGGTAGTAATAACAATGGAGAGCATTTAAAATGCGAATTTCCGAGACAATAGAAATCTTCTCGAGGATTTGAAGAGGAACATACAGATTATATATATATATATATATATATATATATATATATATATATATATATACACAGTCCACGCGCACACACCGCGCGCGCACGCGACAGACACACACACACACACACACACACACACATATTTTACGGGACAAGTCAGAGCATCCGGCTTTGTGTCATCCATATTACTCTTCAGTTTTTAAAACTTCTTTACAATTACTCGAAAACGTCATGAGAATGATAACTATGATGGACGTTTACAAGCTCACTGGATGGTCCAGCAAGTTCATTCGCTTTTACAAAAGACAGAAGTAAAAATCCTTTCTGATGAGTTCGAATGAAAAACTTTCTGACGAAATAAAATGACAAATGAAATTCTTCGATATATTTCACACAAATAGTACTCACTTAATTCTATAATATATATTAGGAGCGGTCTCGTCAGCTCAGATCGATAAGTAACGTTGGCAATTTTAACAGAGGATAAATCGAAGGTCCCTAGATCATTATAAAAATCGATTGCTCCTTTCCGAGTCTTTACGGACTTAATTCGTTTTTCCTTTCCTTTTGTTTTTTCTTTCTTTCTTTCGGATCGTAAAAATATTCCCAAAATTTGTAGTTATAAGGAAATAATATACAAGTCGAAACAATTCGACAGTCACGTTCAACGCATGTTACATAATACGAAATGTTTTTTATTTACTGTCGCAATGATGATCGATATTCTGTATCTCGTCGAAAGGTAAATAAGTTTGTAATTAAAAACATTTCACAGTCCAAAATCGTAATGTCGTTATACGAGAACGAACGCACACCGAAATATTATTATCAATATAATATTATAAATAAAACACGTCTACGTGTATTTACTTATGGGGTTGTGACGCATCGATGACGTTGGAGAGAAAAAAAGAAACGCCATTAAAGCACGGCGTTTATAATTAAGAACAAAAAAAAATAAAATTAAAAAAAATGAAAATATTTATCCAAATAAAATATAAGATGAAGAAAAAAAAATTTCGTCCCCGTCTTGTCCGATCGTTGGAATTATTTTAAAAGCTACATTTCGTACAATCGCAAATATTAATTACTATAAATTAGATATTAATAATATATATATATATATATATATATATATATATATATATATATGCGCGCAGAAATTTTAACGAAAAACATATTTCCGTTAGGATAACCGAGATTATTCGAGGTAATACTCGTACGAGACTGGATCGACGATGATAAGAGTATAACTAAAAGAGAATAAAGAACGAGCCTTTTTAAAAAGCCTACTCTACTACGTAAAATGGATAGGAAAATGCCGATAAAGAGAGTAGCAATGTTGACTTCTTACGACATTAAGACCGACAAACTTTAATGGCGGTACAAATCTCAATGAAATGGAGCCATTTCCTACGAATCGTTTCCTGGCGTCTTTCTCCCTCCCTCTTCCTCTCTCTTTCTCTCTTTCTCTTTCTTTCTTTCTCGTATTCTTTAGTATAAGCATTACTTCTATCCTGTATCTCTCTTTTTATACTCAACCCCTATCTCTCTCTCTCTCTCTCTCAAACATGAAATATATATATACACACACACACACACACACACATATATATATATATATATCTTGTTGGCTCGACCCACATTCGATTCCGTCCTTTTCACGTAACGACAAAAGAAATAACCTAAGTCAACGTTCGGTTTGCCTAATGGACGACGATGACGACGACGAAGCCGACGAAGACAACGACGACGACGACGACGACGACGACGACGACGACGACGACGACGACGTCCATTAAAACATAAAATGAGCTTTAAACCGTGACTTCTTCTATTTCCTTTTTCTTTTTTCTTCTTTAAAATTTCTTTTTTGCTCCTTTCATCCTTTCTTTCCTGTTTCTCTTTTATCTTTTTGTTATTTTATTCTTTTTTTTCTTTAAGATCGTCGTTATAAGAGAAATGGGATCGAGTTGGAAAAATTTTCTTATTTATTCGAATCACGGAAAATGTTCGTTGATTTAACAAAAAACATGATTCATTCGTTTTTGTCGTCGATACGATGATGACGATGACGATGACGACGAGATGACGACGATGATATTACATAACGAATGATTGATATACATGCATACGTGCGTACGCGTGTATACGTAGCATGTACCTACACGACTTATTTGTAAACAAATTAATTATATTTGATAATAAATACATATACGCATTTTTTCACGTTCGTACGTATATATGCGTGTACGTGCGTACGCATTTACGTATGTATGTACTTCAAAGACGAGAGAAATTTTAAAGAAATTAATTTCATTGGACAGCACGCACGTAACGCACGCGCATAAGTGCCTACGTGAAAAGGGGGTGCATGTGGATGCGTCTAAAAAAAAGAGAAGAAAAGAAAAAACACAAAGGAGCAAAACATTTCTGAAGGGAATTAATTTTGAAAAAATATCGTAGTTAAGGGAAAAATTAGAAATAAACGTGATATTTCGCAAAAACGTGTAAATTTTCACGAATTTAATCTACATTTAAAAGGCAAAAGTATCACTGGCATATTTAGAGATGAAAATTCAAATGGTATCTACGTGGGATTAGATAAAATTCAACGATAAAGCGAATATGGAAAAGGGAAGTAAGAGAAATAATCGTTCGAGGAGGATCAAAATCGCGGTCGTTAAAATAAATCCGTACTCAATGGACTTTTATAGATCAACGAAACGACGACAATTTTGTCGGTTAGAACCCATTGAGAAAAACAAAGGATACAACGTTGATGCAGATTTGGTTTACTTTAGTTAGAAATGTACAGGAAGACGAATAGAAAAAATATCAAAGTCATAATATATTATACTATATCATATTATACCATATCATATCATATCATACTATATCATATTATATTACATTATATAATCTAAATATTGTTAATGTGCGGCAATACGATATATAGACATATATAGACGTATACATATAAGAATATATATAGAAATATTTGTTCAACGTGCATATTCGTTCTTATCTCTTCATAATGTTTATATTTATATACATTTATAGTATGTATGTACATATATATATATATATATATATATATATATATATATATATGTCTATTTATATAATATACCCAGAATACATGTACTTTAACGTACGTAAACATAGTACATTTATGCGCGTATATATACGTACTTGAATAGATACTTATACGTGGTACGTTTCAGCGGATGCATACATTTAAGTGGCTTATCAGTTCACACAATCGTGTTTCCTATACATACGTCTCGCGTATTACGTGTTACATCAAAGCTCTCTCATGTTTGAATTCAAAGTTTGCCACAGTTAAGGGGAATACGAATCCTTGAGTTTTAATTTCATAGTCGCGAGTTTAGAAACATTATATTCGTACCGTACATCGCGTGTTATAATCCGACATACGCGAGTTGAAATGGCTAAACTTCGGTAGAGAGAAACTCGAAAATGGAGTATATCATCGAAGAAATATTTATATCTCGAAACGTTAATAATACCCAACGTATATCTCTTTCTTTTCTCTTTTCTTTTTTTCCTTTTTTTTTTTTCACAGAAACCATTTACCATCTTCGCACTGGTAAGGATCGTAAAAAAAAAAAAAAAATAACAAACAAAAAGAAAAGAAAACGGAAATTCTAATAGCAAATGTGCAATTGCTTGCAAATTGACATTTAATAATTTTAGGAAAGTCGGTTAGGACGATACCAATATCACATATTCGTTTATGTATAATCGGACGTAAGCTTTTCTTCCTCCACTCCGGTTATTCTTTTTTTCTCTCTTCTTTTTTTTTTTTTCCTTTACTATATCACTCCAAGTCAAGTAAAATATTTAAGAATGGCACTATACGGAGGATACCGGCAAGAGAAAAATCCAATTTGAATCAGACCAATATTCGATGTTGGATTATTAAAGAACGCCGATTGTCGTTGAATGTAAAAACATAGGAAGAAAGGAAAAGATAGAATAAGAGAGAGAGAGGGAGAGAGATCGAGACAAGAGCGAGAGGGAGATGGGTGGGTGGGTGGGAGGGGCTTTTGAAATTTCCAATGGCTGCCAATGCGCTCGTACACGATTGTTCTCGTTAAACCGTATACGCCAACTCAGATTGTATCTCCAGCTGACGGTGAAATTTACATTTGTCGTGCATACCGAATGTTCCCCCCTCCCTTCCTCCGAACCCTCAATACTCCTTTCCCACCACCATCACCACCACCACCACCACCACTACCATCACCACGACCGGTATACTCCTTTAATCTTTCTCTCCCTTTCTCTCCCTCTCTCTCTCTCTCTCTCTCTTTCAATAAAATTTTGCAGCTGTACCTATACTCCATATATTGCTCAATGTGTATTAATTTTTAAGGGGAAGAAGTAAAAGAAAAGAGATGAGAAAAAGAAGAAAGATGACGAAAGGGATTACTTTCTCACTCTTTCTCTCTCTCTCTCTCTCTCTCTCTCTCTCCCTCTCTCTCTCTCTCTCTCTCTCTATATATATCTATCTATCTATCTATCTATCCATCTATCTATCTACCTATCTATCTTTTTATTTCTTTTTTTTGTACCTCTCCGTGAATTGATACGACACCTTCTTAACGTCAACGTAAAAATATTTCTTCGTTGTTTTTATTTTTATTTATTTATTTTTTTTTTTTTAATTTCTTTGTTTTCCCTCTCCGCCATTCGCACATTTCAACGTTTTATTCCGCTTAGTCATTGTGTACGAGCAATTGATAAAACAATTTACAATGAAAAGAGATATTTCAATCCCAGGTATTGTCAGGATTATGAAATTTATGATGGAGGGTTTGTATTACGGAACATGTAACAAATACTCGCGTCTGTATTAAGCAATATTTTATTTCTTTTCCCTTCTTTTTTTGTTTCTCTCTCCTTTTTGATCATTCAAATTCGTCCCAATGGGATCAACTTGACGGCAAGACGGTTTCGATTACATTCTCGCTTTTATTTCTCACAAACATTTGGCGAACTTAATAAGAGATTAGGGAGAAGAAGAAAGAAGTGCAATTCGTTTCAACGAACAAAACTTACATTTTCTCCTTTTTTAAGATTAATACTATCGTTCGATCGATCATTTAATAATAAATACTTAACGATCGTTCCATCGATCGTTTGTACAATTAGACGGGGGAAAAAAATGAAAAAGAAAAGAAGAAAAAAAAACACACACCTTTCGAACAATTAATCACCAAACGACGTTCATCGAACATCCCTCTCCTCAAAAAAAGCAAAAAATATTTCGCCATTATTCTTAATTTTCGTGATTGGTTAACGTATCCCTCGACGGTCAAATCGTTCGGCCAAAATTATCTCCCATATTCAACTGTTCCGGCTTTATATCGGGAATAAATCGAACCGAAAACAAAAAAAAAAAAAAAAAAACAAAAAAAGCAAAACAACGTTCGAGTAATGGGTATTCAACGAAAAAGAACAAAAAAGGGGAAAAGAGAGAGGAAGGAACGAACGAAATGGAGGAAAAAAAAGGGCAAAAAATAAACGTCGTGGCACTCGGTAAAGAACGAAAATCTCGCCAAAAACTTGTCGAATTGTTTCGAACTGTTAAATCGGAATACTCGAAAGCGCTCGAGATAATGGCAGAAAAGGTGAAACTGTCAATGGAGCGAGGCGAGGGAACGGCGATTAATGCCGTTTGAAAATTTCGAACGAGACGGCGGCCTCTTTTGCCGCCTCTTCACAGACTTTTCAGAGAGCTCGCTCGCTCGCTCCAAAGAAGAAGGGGAAGAATAAGAAGAAGAAGAAGCTTTTCATGAAAACGATTCGCGTTCACCGTCCTTCTCCTTCTTCATATTCCTCGTCCTCTTTTATTTATCCACTTTCTTCCCCGTCCTTTTCCTCCTCATCCATTTCCTCTTTCTCCTCCTTCATCAACATCCTGTCTTCCATATCTTTCTCCTCCTCCTTCTTCTTCTTCTTCTTCTTCTTCTTCTTCAAAGTTGTTACCATTTAATTCAACCTTCATAAACTCTTCCGATGCTGAGTCTGCGGTTTATGATAATGGCTCCTGGTTTGACTTTCTCTCTGTCTCTCTCTCTCTCTCTCTCTCTCTCTCTGTCTCTTTCTTATTCTATCTATCTATCTTTCTTTTTCTCTCTGTCACTCTTTCTATTGAATTTCTCTTTCTATCTGAACCCTCACTTTATTTCTCTCGAGCGGCTTAATACTACGTCGGAGGACAGATATCTGAAATTATAAAGTCTTGCTCGATTGGAAAGCTCCGAAGTTTCAATAAAGCATAACCGACTATCTCGCGCTCAACGGGTGACCTCCATTCGTCGTCGTAACGGTTTTTTTTTTTTTTTCCCCACGTAATATTTAAAACGGTTACTCGCTTACAATCAGATGCCCGAGTGGAAATATTTTTCCATCAAAATAATGCCAACCGTCTATCGTTACGATACACCTAGGCATACCGACGACGTCACGGATTTTATTGAAGCACGAGAAAGCAAAGTCGAACAACGAACGTTTTTCTTCACTCTTTATTGTGAACTTTTATAACCTTTGTGAAGATTATCCTCCCTTAGAAAAACGAGGCATGTAAGAGCAGATAACTCGTTTTTGATCCGACTATCGACTTTGCCTACGTTCACTTCGATGTATGTTTTTCCCATTCGTTTTTCCGTCCGGTGACGTCTTTAAAAGTAAATAAGTTACAGTAACGCTTTATACGATCTCTTCGACAAGGACATTCTTCGAAAGCATAAACAATATGAAGGAATGCCTTTGTTCTAGCGTAGCCAATTAATATCGTTCTTCCCTTTTCTTCTCCTAATATTCCGACTTATCGAATATTTGGAGAAGCGTCGGGGAAGTCAGTATCGAACGGTCAGTCAGAGAATAAAGAGCAACTAAAAGGAGCAATCGAGTGGTCGGTCGAGAATTATTTCTGGATAAAAACTTAGAATCCGAACACATTGTACGTCATACCATACAGCAACCTCGACTTTATAACATCATTGTAAGAACACAGTACAACATCTACAGTTCTCTCCAATAAATCATTTTTTTTGGTATATTAAAACGGCGCTATTTCTTACTCGCAACCTAACCAAGAGCCAACACAGGATCAACTGAAATACTAAGGCGAACAATATCGGCTAACGGCCTTTGGTAACCTAGCATAGTATCGCCGTCCTTTTCATCGTAGCCAGCGGGTCTATAACCCTGATGACAAGGAAGGAACGGACGACAGTTTCCCTGTGTGCGAATTGACCTTCATCGTTGGTACGGTGCGAGACGCGTACCTTCAAAGGCTCTCGTAGTTGCGCCGGAAGCAACAGATTTTAATTTACGTTTTATACTGTTACGTTTTATATTGCCATTAAAATAAATGAAGTACGTTCGGAATAAGACACGCAATTCGTGTTTTAATATAATCGTATATATATTTCAAATTTCTTTCGAAACGGCGAACGATAAATTAAAGTTTCTTTTTCTCTTTTTTTCCTCTTTCAACGATTTACTTCGCGCAATAGCCTCTCGAGCAATAAGTATATTATAAAACGTTCGTTTCATAAAGGTATTTATATTGAATTTCTCGTTTCGTCGTTTAATCGTAAGACCGTTATCGAGACCATATTTAGATTTGTATTAATATAAGAAATCCGATTTAATAAAAGTCGTCCATTGTAAAACGACGTTATCGTTTTACATTCCGTATGTTCAAATAAAATAATGCGAATAATAACAATTGTTGAGCAGCCTTCCTTTTTAAAAGATATTCCTTACGATTGTTTTTCTATCCCTTCAATGGAAACATTCCGTGAAAATACTCGTGTCTGTGAGTTTACTCTTCACAAAGGGATGAGATGCGCCTTACCCCAGTAGTAGAAACGATAGTTTGGATTGCTAAAGGGCAGTCATCCAACCATCTTCTTCTTCTTATTTCTATTCTACTTATCCTTCTTCTTCTTCTTCTCGATATGTCATATATTTAATGTTATTCAGAATATAATATAAGTAGAGAGTGATTTATATCGAACATTTCAAAAACCGTCATGTCGTACTTTTATAATTTTACTGTCAATTGAAAATTCTCTAATGATTTGTCTAAGATAATTTCTCGAAATGGAGAGAGAGAGAGAGAAAGAGAGAATCCGGGAATCAGACTATCGAAAGTCAGAAATCGATTTGCTTATTATTCGATTTGAAGATTACTTTGGATAAGTCGATATTTTATATATATATATATATATATATATATATATATATATATATATATATATATATACGCCGCGAAATTCCCACAAATTCGTGTCAATATTTCAGAGAGATTAAATTTACACGTTGATACAAAAATTAAAAAAAGAAAAGAAAGGATAAAAAACCAAAAAGAAAGACGTACGAACGTAACGTCCCGTATATTTTCGCAATTAATTTTCGTATTATCGATGATTCGATAAAACATTGCCGTTTTTAATTCCGATATTTTTTATTAAATTAATCACAGATATATCGTAAAATAAATACGTATATATATATATATATATATATATATATATATACCAATATTTTGATCATTATAAATAATTAAACTGTGAAACTAAATCATATCGCGCATTGATATTTTGTTATATATAAATACTGGCAAATTTATCCAAAATATTATCAGAGGAATCGTTTGAAAATACCGTTGAAATAAATAACGGCTTAATAGAGGATGTTCAATTAATGTACCGTTCATTTGGTTTATTGAGAAGAGATCGTAATTGGGGGACCGTACTTTCTTTCGTCTCGACTAAATGGGCCCGTTTATCTTGATTTATTACGGGAAGAGGAGATTCAGAAACCGTCGTACTATATGCCGCTGAATATATAAGACTAAACTTATGGTTTATTCAGGATGGTGCTCCCTCCGCCTTGATTTCTTTCAGTACAGTGAGAACAAAAGTTGTCAAACAAAAAGTTCACAGAAACGGATGGATAAGACTGAGATGGACAACCATGATCTCCTGATCTCGACCCATTAGGACTTTTACTTTTAGAGATCAAATACAAAGAAAGAAAAAAGAAAGAGGAAAGAATAACGATTGCACGTTAAATGCAACGCAAGTTAAGAAATGTCTACGATCTGGTAAGAAAGTAAATTTTTTGATTATTCCTAGAATAAACACGGTACGTGGTATTTTCGTGTTAATACATCGGATTTGATGTTACGAGGGGTGCAATAATGCGCGTTAAGCCACGAGAGTTGCCCGTTGGGAATATTTTCTTCAATCGTTCATAACTCGAAAACTGTGTTATATAGGTGCCACGTTCGTATAATAATTAATTTTTCTTTTTCTTTTTTACTTATATCAGTGCGTAGATTTATCGCCAAAAATATTGACCAGAACATATATATATATATTATTTAATATAGTATATTCTATTTATTTTGTGTAATATATATATATTTATATATTAGAAGTATATTATGCAATCTATACTATTATATATATATATATTTTTTTTATAAACGACATAAACAACTTTTACATATCCAGTCACGTTTTCTCATATACGATTTTTCTTCATCAGACATTCACACACACATAAAATATAAATGTCACATAAACGATCTAAAATGAAATTAAACGAGAGATCAAAGGAGAGACAAAATATACACATACCAAATTATAATTTCATAACCGATAGACGTGAAGAAGAATTAATTTATTTCACAAGCACACACACACACACACAGACACACACACATATATTCGTTAAGGTGAGTATAAACAAATCTTATTTTGGTTAACTCAACGACAGTTTCTCTTTGTAATAAGGAAACAACAATGGCAAGTTGAGCTACATAGTCCGGTACACGAATCCTACCTTGTCCCTTCGCTTTCTTCCCCTTCCCCCGCCATCATCCTATCCCCTCTCCCCTCCTTTCCTACTCTTCTACCTTACCCTATACCACCGACCGTTAAGCAAAAGGGCAGGGAGAAAAAACGTTGAGTGTGTATACGTACATGTCGCGGATACGTGCCGAATTAAAAAGTCGTTTTGTCCTATGGTGTATCTTGCGTTAGTTTCGTCGGCACATCGCGTACTCGCTTGGTCGAGTACTACAGGGCACGTTACCAACAAACGAACGACTTCGGCGCTCGTGGAAAACGAAGAGTCTCTACGTGCATTAAATACAACGAGTCTCAGTTTCTCTCTTTCTCTTTCTCTCTCTCTCTCTTTCTCTTTCTCTTTCTTTTTCTTTTTCGTTCTTTCTGTTTCTCTTTCTCTTTCTCTTTTTCTTTTTCTCTCTTTTCTCGTCTCTTAATACCTTTCTTTCTTACTTTCTCTATTTCTCTCTCTCTCTCTCTCTCTTTCTTTTTCTTTTTGTATTTCTTTGTCTGTCTCGTTGGAGATTCCGGTGAACTTTTCGGCAATGGCACCAGCTTGACGATTTTATTATATCACTGCTAGAGATGCAACGCCATTGCGGATAGTAATTTTTTACGCTCGAATAGGAGTAAAGAGTTATTCGTAAAAGTTGTCATCTCAAACTTTATACATGAATATATATATATATATGTATGTATGTATGTATGTATATATTTATATAGGTCTTACTTCGAAATATGTACTTCGTTTTTCTGTTTCGTGAGTACTATAATTCGTGAGAAGAACGGATGAAAAGTTCACGTTGGAAATTTTGTCTTTGATATTTTTCATTTCCTTTTCCTTTTTCTTTCTTCCTTTCTTTCTTTCTTTCTTTCTTACTTTCTTTCTTTCTTTCTTTCTTTCTTTCTTTCTTCGAACACATATAATTCACGAAACAAGATTATTGAATTTTGATTTTCATTCGTAAGTTTCATGTTTATATTTATACTTTTCAAGTCATTCATTTTCTCTCTTTAGTTTTCTTTTCTTTCTTGCTTTTTTTCCCTTTTAATATTCACTCGTAATATAATAATAAAATATAATAGAATTACCATCCATATAATATTGCGTATACAGATTACTGGATATTTTTTGTTTTATTTTGTTTTATTATTATTTATTTTTTTTTTTTTACAGATTCTCGCTTCACTTTTAATATCACTTTTAATATCACTATAATAATAACATATAATGGAAATAATATTAAATAAAATATAATATCAATATAACATTACGTACATACAATATGCATTAATAATATTTTGACAGTATTAAATGGTATCTATTTTTTGTTTTTATTCTATTTTATTTTATTTTATCCTTTCTTTGTCTTTAAATAGACCTTCTTTTACCTTTTTATAATACTTGTAATATAATAATAATAATAACATATGATAAAAATAATGTCAAATATTATACAACATTAATATCAATATAACATTACGTTGCATGCAATATACATCAATGATACTTTGACGGTATCAAATATTATCGATATTATCCTTACTTTATATCATTTTGTTTCTTTATTTATTTATTTATTTATTTTTTTTCTTATAATTTCACTTATAATATAATAATAAAATATAATCGAAATGATATCAATGCAATGTCACGTACGCGCGATACAACGTCACGTCGACGATATTTAAATATTACTGATTTGTTTTTTTTTTTTTTTTTCATACGGAGTTTTATTTTCATCCATTCCTTTTATCCCCTTTCTATTTTAATAGATTTAAAACGAATAACGACTATTCACTTTTCGGAAGAGTGAAACTTCGAGGAAAGTTCGAAGGATGGGTGAAAGAAATTTGTATTCTCATCTCAAGTGATCGAGAAGAGCCTGGAGAGTCAGGAAGAGGGGGGCTTAGGAGGGAGAATATATAGGAGGGGACAAGTCGTTCAAAATATCAAATGCGAATATTCTAACCGCATCTGTTCGAACTGGAACAGAGATAGAAGCTGTTCCGTTTAACAATAAGACGAGAATGGAGTGAAATTTTCAAAGGATGAAACGAAAGATGGAGAGAGGGAGAGAAAGATAGAGGGAGAGATAGAGAGAAAGAGAGAGGGGGGGGGAGGGAGAGAGAAACGGTAAAAGATAGAAGTGTTAGGACTCCATTGCCCTTTGCCTCTCGACCTTTTCGCATTTAGTATGCCGGATTTCGTAGAGACGGTTAAACGTAGTGAAATAATGCCAGGCAAAAAAGAAATACTTTCCGGGACGACTCGATTTCATCCGTGGAGCTATTCTTCCCTTCCTTCTTTTTCTTTTCTTACCTTTTCCCTTTTTTGTTTTTCTTCTTTTGTTTTCTTTTTTTTTTTTTCTTTCTTTCGTTCCTTATTTCTTCTTCATGGCACATCCCCGTTTTTCCTTGAATCTTTCAACGAGAATCAAAGGGTAATGCCATCCGAGTTTCATATTTTTCTAGCAATAGACAATATCTAAAGTGTACGAGTTTCCTAACATAAAATTTATTTTAAACGTTTATCAAAGTTTAGGTAACGATAATGCTTTATTAACATGCTACGATGAAATATCCTTGGAAAGGGAAGAAAAGAAAAATGAAAAAATAAACGTTACCATCGACGAAATTTTTACATCATAAAAATTTTTGTTTCTTTTTTTATTTAAAAAGCCCGATAAAAAAGATGCGCGCCTACTCGCACTCGCGCACGCGCGTGTATGCGTATGTGGGTAATTCGAAAATTAGTGTTATTATTTAATACTAGAGAAACGGTATAATTAAGAATTGTGTGTGTGTGTGTGTGTGTGTTTTGTGTATAAAATAGAGTGATAAAAAAAAGATCAACATATTCCATTATTACAATAGTAATAGTTTTTGTTTATTTTCATTATTAACATCTTGACGATCTTGAACTAGTGTATTTCTAAGGAAATTTCTTTTTACATTCAATATGTTACCAAAAGACTCGTTTACGATATCGAACGCTCCTAAATAATAAAAATTAATTTTATTGTATATATGTATATTATATAATATATATATATATATATATATATACAATATATTATATTATATATTATATTAAATATAATTTATATTATATAATAATATTACTTTTATAACTTCTGTGCGTATATATACGGGTGATCTATATAAAATTTCGAGAATAATTTTTAAGAATGTAAGTAAGTAAATACTGTTAAAGTTGTTTAAGAATGTAAGTAAGAATACGTTCTAAGACTATTTGAAGTTTTCTCAAAATGTCTGAAAAAAATTTATCGCGTCTGATCGTATATCGAACTAATTGTAAACTGTTTTACATTTTTTGTATTATTTACTTTTTTTTTTGTTACATAAGAAATTCAACTTGAAAGAAGTTCGAGAGAAATCTCAAGGGATTTAGTGAAAAAAAAAAAAGAAGAAAATAAAAATTCTAGTCGTTTCAACGCAATTTATCGAATCGTCGCAATTTCTCTACTAAAAAGAATTTCTTCAGTTACACCTAATCATTTTCATAGCAACTTTTATAACGTGTAAAAGCATAGGCGTGTCGACCTACATATATCCTATCTTACGATTCGAATAAAATCTAAGATATTTTTTATGATGGTTTCAAATTCAAAAAATAGATGGATAGAGATAGATAGATAGATAGATAGATAGATAGAGAGAGAGAAAGATAGAGAGAGAGAGAGCAAAAAGAAAAAAAAAAGGAATCTTCGACAATGGATGTTTTCTCGAGCAGAAGGAGCAAAAATGAAAAGAAAAAAAAAAAAAAGAAAATGGAAAAAGAAACAATTCGTTATATTACTTGCGAATATCGTAACGATTTCCCGCTCGTGTCCAATAGTAATCAACGAAACCTTTACATTCGTATCGTAGCGATCAAATTTTAAGGACCACACGACCAAGACGGCAGTTTAATTAGCAACTTCTAGTTAATTAGTTGGTTAGTTAGATAGGTAAATAGCTATGTATGCGAATACGTACATACGTACATATGTACATACATACAAAATATATACGTACATAGATATATTTACCTTCCTGGAAGAAACGAAACGAACAATAACATTTCGTCCTTTGGCTTAGCCCTTAACCTGACCGAGTCCGAGTTTCGCAAGGAACAATACAATTTGTTGTGCGTAATTGTGTACTTTCTTAAAAGATCCTCACGAGATTACGGTATGTATATACATACATACATATATACGTACATACATGCATACGTACATATATATACGAACGATTTTCCTACCGTCCAACCTGTAACCAACCCCTCGCCCTTCGCCACTGCCCACCTCTCTCTCTCTCTCTCTCTCTCTCTCTCTCTCTCTCTCTCTCTCGCTCCAACCTACTACAGTCCGGTTCTCCCCCCCGCCGCCACTCCCCAACCCACCACTTAACTCAACCTCTAGAGAAAACTTTGCTTTGGGTATTACAACCCGAGGTAAAGTTGTTGTAGCCGGCTGGGTCACTGTACTATCAACCCACTGCTTCTTGGCCACTTTAATCTGAACTTTACGATAAAGAGATTGCATCGGACTACCGCCCTAAGTTAGAGCAAGCGCTACGACAGAAACGGCGAGTTTAAGGGCAAGAGAATCGAGACTAAGAGAGGTGGGGTGCGGTGCGGTGCAGTGGGGTGAGGGATAAAGGGGGGACTAGAAAGAAGGAGAGGGTTAAGAGTTTCCTATACTTTAGTGGTTTTCAAACGATAAAAAGGGGTAGGAAAAGTCTTTTCGTAGAGGGTTTGGAGAGAAGGGGAGGAGAGAGGGAGAGAGAAGGAACGATTTTGATCGGGAGGGATAATACAAAAGAAAGTGACTTACTTCGGATTAATTTCAAGAATATCCAACAAAATGGGGCCTATTTCTCTGTCGTCTAATTAAATGTGTTTTTCTTTACTTCTAACCCTGCCACAACCTCGCTCTCCTTCATCCCCTGCACGCGTAAGGTTTAAGTAACATTAATGTTACACTTTGTACGATTTCTTCGTGGACTTATGGTTAACGACAAAGGAAGGAAGAAAAAAAAAAGGGAAAAAAGAAAATGGAAAAAGGAACGACAATTTCTTTACTATCGCCATCTTGTCGAGCTGTTCTATCTTTCTTCGGGTCGTAATATTTCTTTTTTCTTTTTATCTTTTCTCTTTTCTTTTTTTTTTTCTTTGTTGTTTTTTTCCACTTTTAATTTCACGCCGTAAAAGGTACGTGAGAACGAAAAAATGATAAAAGGATGTCTGAATATGATATGTAATATATATATATATAAAGGTTATATGAAAGCCTGTAAAAATGGCTCCTTGAAATGGTAAACGTGACGTTCGAGATTTTTCCTGTCGTTTCTTCAATGATCCTGGACGTTTATACGTGACGAATATGTGCAACCGAGACGAGTTTATCAAAGTCTCTTACAATCTTTGATTTATTTTGAAAAAGTATTTCATGTGACCCTGGTAAATCTATCGTATCCTGTCCCGAGCAAGAAGCGTCAATGTGAAGTCAATTTTTTTCTCTCTTTTTTATTTATAGAAAATCGTTACGGAATCTCATTTTAAATGTAGATGAAAGAAAAAAAGAAGAAAGAAAAAGAAAAAGTAAAAAAAGGTCGTCAGAGACCGTTGCGAAATGTTATTTGTACGATCTTTCAGTTTAGTTTATAATTACATTCATATATACATACTTACGTATATATATATATATATATATATATATATATATATATATATATACGTTCACACATACGTACATATATACATACATATATATTTAGTATGAAGACGACTCTATCTAAAAATATATATATAGTATATGTATATATTTATTTTATTATATTTTACTGGTATAATTTTTTAAGAGTTCTTTGTATATATATAATAAAATATAATATTTGCGTAATACTTTTTGCATCATTCTCACCAACAGATATATATATATATATATATATATATATATTTATTTATTTATTTATTCATTTATTTTATCTTATTATATTTTATTATTATCATTTTCTGAAAGCCGTATATATACCTATATCAAAATATAATTTTTACGGAAATTTTTTTCAAAGTACTTAAGAAGAGATTTATATTTCTAAATTCATTTATTTTTACTGGTTGTCATGACGAGACAAAGAGAGAAAAAGAAGGAATGGTTGTGAGCGGTGAGGGGCGTGGGGTAAGCGTGAGATAGACGAGAATAAGAGAGAGAGAGAGAGAGAGAGAGAGAGAGAGAGAAAGAGGGAGAGAGAGAGAGAGAGAGACAGAGAGAGAGAGAAAGAGAGAGAGAGAGAGAGAGAGAGAGAAGAGATAGCTGTGACAGGGAAAACGTAACATTAAGCTCGCATGCGACAATGTCGAGCTTTCTCACGCTTTTATTCTTATTTATTTATTTACACGTGCGCGCGTTTCGCTGCTACGGGACTTCTACCATCCATCGAGGTAATCCTTATATTTTATTGCGGAAAAAGATTGCAAGTGTAAGAACGATCATATTTTCTAATTTAGATTAATCAAACTATCGAAATTCAATTTTCAATGTTTTCAATGGTCAGATATTGTCAGGTATCAAGAAACAAAATTTAAAAGAATGAAATAATTCACTGCGATTAATACGATATTTTTCGCCTCGAAATTCGCATTAAAAAAAAAGAAAAAAATATTATTTCGACGTTTTACATAACCTCGTAATATTCTTCAATTAATTTCACGCGCATAAAATACATACATACATTCACACATACCTACGTGTATATACATCGTGATGATTTAAAACAAAAGAAAAAGCTATTCGATTGGTCAATCGCACGTATTAATTGCCCTTACATGAAATATAATAATAATCCTTTCGTGATATGATTATTGTCGGTGTGTTGAACGATTAGTTAAAAAAAAGAAAAAAAAAACGAAAAATGAACACAAACAGAAAATGGAAAAGAAAAATAGAAAAATAATTACGTAGTATAAAATAAAAATAACGAACTAATGATTGATCGATCAGTCGCAATAATCTCAATGCATTCAATTTATTATTATTATTATTATTATTATTATTATTATTATTATTATTATTATTATTATTATTATTATTATTATTAAATCGTATATTATTCAACAGGACTGACAATAATTAAAGGTCATTCTTTTATGTGTCAATAAAAAATTTTTCGATTTACATATGTTCGATAACGTATTTAGGAGGTTATATATGGAGAACATTTCATACGTCACTTATGTAATATTGACATTGCTTATACGTTTATTCCTATGAAGTACGCGTACGAAAAGAAATGTCTATAATACGGTTGGATGGGAGTGGGAGGCGAAAGTGTTGTCGATTTCGTCGTAACAACGATGATCCCTTCTGAAATCCCATTCAGAGTTTCCCCGAGTTTTCTCGGGACAATGTCGATCGATTCTTTTATGGAATTTTCATGTCATTCCACCGGGGGACCTAATACTACAGAGAGAAAATTTTCTTCGGCTATTCGAAAATCCCACAAAGAGTTTCTAGACAAAGAATCCTGTATATACCATTTTTGTTGGATGACTTCGAACGAGATAAACGCGTATGAGCAACCGCGCGCGCACGTGTGTGTGCTGAGAGATAGAGAGAGAGAGAGAGAGAGAAAAAGAGGGAGGGAGGGAGGGAGAGAGAGAGAGAGTGAGAGAGAGAAAGAGTGTGTGTATATATTTACGTAAATACGTATTTGCAAAATAAATCATGATCGAACAACATTTAGTAAACAAAATATTAGTACAAGTGTGTGTACGTGTGCGTTTATAAAGGGTATCTCGAAACAAGTATCAAATATTACATCTTATTGATTATCGTTAGTACATATAAACGATAACAAAACAATTTCATTTGAACGGTGAATAATATATACTTGCCAATCGATTCTGTTAACAAATTATAGGAGTTATTTTCTATCGGAATAATTCATTCGTTGAATGACATGAGAGAGTATTATGACTTAATAATTTTAATGAGCTTATGACAATTGTTGAAAATCCAATTTGCGCTGTGACAAGAAAATGAAGTCAAATATGTAATTATGGGATGTGTGTACGTTTATATAATATAAAGTCTTTTTATTATTTCTATGTATCGAGGATACCTTTAAAATATTTTCCATTTATTTTAGGACACCCTATATACACGTACATACATACATATATATACACACACACATGTATAGGTATGTAGCGCGAATATGTGACCTTAAAACGAAAGAAAACCACTTGTCCTTTAGAATCTCGTGGGAGTTCGAAAGAGTAACACGTGTGAGGATTCTTGAAAGATTTAGCGAAGGAGATTGATTGTGTTTATTGGAAAAGAAAATATTATCAAGCAAATACAATAGTTGTTAGCTCTCAAGTATATATAGAAAGTTTTGAAATGATTTAGTTAATAGCGTGTTATATCATTTTGTATCTTATTATGATATTTATATAAATATATATGTATATATATATATATATATATATATATATATATATATGATTTTGATACATTTAATTCTTCATTTAGCTGTTGGATTGATTGTAGAAGAGAAACTATGTAAAACCCCATGTGAAAAAAAGAATTCTTTTTTCTCTAGATCCTTCTTTTTTAAAAATCGTACGAAATAAAAAGTGACGCGACCATTAAACTCCATATAATCACAAATAATTGCATAATAAAAAAAAATCAATAATTAAGGCTATACGCACGTCTTTTGCGTGTGTGTTAAATTATTAGGATTAGATTGTTCGATATTAACGACAAAGTTACGTTATATATTTGTTCAGATAAATGTGATTAATAGTTATAAACGGTTATGATTAACCGTCTCATAATAATCATCGACAAAAGAAAAAATATTAGAAATGTTAATCCATGTCGTATCGTTCGAAGGTCAACAGAACAATTATGATATCGACTATTCTGAAGGATACGAGATCGTAGTACCACGAAAGGTCAAGTCCGATGGGACTTTCGTGTCACATCAGATACCGCATCATTTCAAACGTTCGTTCTATGAGAGAAACGTAAGAGAAAGTAGAGCGACGCTCGAAGACGATGCGGTACACTATCGTGTTCTACTTGGTGAGAAGGAACACCACCTCGAGTTGTATCCTAGTCATCGATTTTATTCTCCCGGTGCCATAATCGAGGAACATCGGACGAGCATTAGCGACGATAGGAGGGAACGTTTCCTTGACGATCTGCGAATTCGACGAATTAGAGATGGACAATGTCATTATCAAGGTCGCGTTAGAAACCATCCGGATATCAGTGTACTTTCTACCTGTTATGGACTCGTGAGTAAATGTTATTATTTATATTAGAAATTAATATGTTATCGCGTCGAAACTCTGAGAGATGTCGACTTTTTTACGATTAATTTTGTTATCTATTCGAGATATCAAGATTATTGATTTTTTTAAATATATATACATATATATATATATATGTATGTATGTAAATGTATATTATATTTATTATATAAACATATATATAATGTCAATTTTCACATGTTGAACTGGTCGAACAAGAAACAAAGAAAATCGATAATATATGTATACACATATTATATATATTGATTTTCTATATAATATATATATATATATATATATATATATATATATATTATATAATTATATTTACATAAATATATATCATGTTTTATTTTAAATTTCGTATTTATTATATACATTAATAATATTATTATACAAATTTGACAGTTCTGATTCGCCCTTTTTACGAATCAAATTTTTCTAGAAGATAGTTTTAAGCTTTTCTTAAGCATTAAGAACAAAAAATATAATCTAAATGTTAATCTTGTTGTTAAGAAATTCCAGATTTTATAATACAAAGATCTACGTAAAAGTAATTATTTAAATGGCAATTAAATCAATTTATATAATTATATGAAAATTGACACATATGAAGATTTAAATAATTAAATTTAATGTAAGTTAATATACAGGTTGTTTCAGCTAAAGGAGGCCGCCTATAATATACACAACATTATACTATTAATATATATAAACTATTAATATTATTTATATACACTTATATATATATATATATATATATATATATATATATATATAAACTATATATATATAAACCATTCAAAGTATGAAAAAACAAAGAAAATATTTAGGCGGCCTCCTTTAGTTAAAACACCTTGTATAATAGTTCCTCCAACTGATCGTAATTTCATATACTGCTTCGTAATACTATTTTAACAATTATTGCAGTTGCAAGAGATACTGTAATTATATCCACCTACATATGCAATTATTCATGATTCCCACAGGAGACTGGCTTATACATTTCTCACGTATAATTTGATTTTTGAAATAGATTTCTTCCATCGGGTTCATAATTTACATTTTGGATTTACATTGGATTTACATTGGATTTTCATTGATTTTTTTTTTATTGGAAAAACAAAAGAAAAAGGAAAGAAAAAAAAAGAAGAAAAAACAATTTTGTTAGAAACATTTGATTTGTAAAAGGTTGAATTTGAAGTGCAAAAAACTGTAACATGTTATGATGCATCAATATAAACATGTTATTGTTGAGAAATAAAGAACATTTAGAAAGGCGAGATGGGTCACTGCGGCGGCGATGGATTTTTGTATACAGGGTGCTCGCGTTATTACTATAAACAGCGTTTCATTTGCAAGTATTAAGTCGGAGAGAGAAATACTGTAGAGAAAAGAAAAAGAAAGTTCTTGGAAGGAACACAAATTTTACTATTTTCTCTTTTTGTTTTTCACGAGTCACGTAATATGTGAGGACGGATATCAATCGATTCTATCTCGAATATTTGTCGACGTAAACGAAAGTTGACCTTCGGTTGTATCATTTTCTTTTCCTTTTAAACAGAATATCGCATATATTTTTCGTATCGTAAGGTAATTACCAAGCGCACAAATAAATTCCTCCCTGATATGATAGCATACGTTTACGTGCGACATGGAAACATGCAGGATTCTATCGAAAAAAAATTAATAATAAATAAAATTGAAAATATAAACAAAATATGGACACCGTTCAAATATATGGTACTCGTAGAAAAGGCAGAAAATATGTTTTCTCTAACGATTTCTCTCCTTTTCTTCCTCCTTCTAACGTGTATATACATATTTACTTATTTGCCAATTACGTGTGTGTACATGAGAAAAAAAGAAAGAAACCACAAGTCCGAGGTAACACCACAGACACCCTGTATACCGAGCCCAGTGTATAGGTGCGTTTGTGTGTCTCGTTGACGAGATAAGAGCGAACGTTTAGTATTATCGGCCGAGACGGTTTTGTTCGTGGTGAAAAAGAACGAAAGGAAGGTACTTATTTACTTAGAGGTATTGTCCAAGTTACAATCTGCGAGACTGATACTATGATGATGATGATGATGATGATGATGATGATGATGATGATGAATGCTCGACGTTTCGCCGTTTTAACAATTTAACCTATATATCACTAAACGTCTTTGTTGTTCAAGAACAGTCTCCTATCTCTAATATACGATCAATAAACTAACGTCATTAACTAAAGAAAATTAATTGATAAAGTATATATGGCAATTAATAATCGTCGTAAACTGTGACGATTATTAATTACCATACATACTTATATTACATATTGATTTATTAATAAATACACTTGTCCCTCAATTTTGTTGAAATAAAAATCGCGTAAATCTTAAATATGTCGGTATTAAAGGAAAAATATTGGAAGTAAAGGCTAGTGGAAGTTTTAGAAATACACGTGTACATATTTATTTCACATAACTTAACGAAAAAATAAATAAATAAGTAAGTAGAACATTTCAGAGAACAGAAGTATGTGTGTTTTATTCGACGTCACTATCGCTACCGTAATTCGAAACAATAAGACTTTTCTATTTAATTGGCATAAACCCATAATTTTCGTCGTTTGAAAAATTTCGAAGTTCCTTTTCATTGTGAACGTAAAGTTTTTCGAATGAGTTTTACACAATATTTTTTGTTACATAGTTCTCACAAATTTGCTGATAATCGGTGCAACGTATCATTAAATTTTAATGAAATTTTAAGGCTCGTTGAACGTTCGGATCAATGTTCATAATGACATTCCAATTTTTTTGACTAACTCCAAGAGCTTTACAAAGATTTTTCAAAGTTGAATGTATACGTTACATCACTTAAAGCCAAAGCTATATACTTAACACGATATAAAATATTATATTGTTTCGAAGTTCGTATATATGATGTATACGTATATGTACGTATATACATATCTATATATAATAAATTTACATTAATATTAATTACGTTATTATTATATATATATATATATATATATATATATATATAAATATTTCTTACAATTTTTTTCTTTTTAGGTAGGTTACATAAGAACGAAGGACTCGTGGTATACGATCGAACCAATCGAAGGACACGATTTCACGAAGGATATCGAGCATCCTCATGTAGTTTATAAAAGGAATCTGAAGGATATCAAAACGAACGGGATTACGTCGTGTATAAATTTCGACCAATTTAACAGGACGATTAACGAACGTCGGTACAATGAATTCGTTAAGAAACGTGCCTCGAATAATTATAATAAACAACGTGAGGGTCCTACGAGATACACCGTAGAATTGTTAGTCGTTTTGGATGTTACACTTGTACGACAACATCGAGAATTCGACGTGGAGAATTACGTACTGACCATGTTTAATATGGTAATTTGGTTTCGTTAATTATGGTTTATTACAAATGAAATCGTTTGTATACCTCATCTGCCATCTTTGTTTCTTTATTTTCTATTATTTTTTTTTTTTTTTTTTTTTTTAATACGAAACAAATATCTTCTTTTAGGCTGCCAGTCTGTTTCACGATATAAGCTTAGGATTCGATATGGATTTGGCCATAGTCAGGATCATTCGACTCGAAGTTGAGGAAAACGAGGTATTTTTTTTCTATTATATTCCCATTTTTTTAAAGGGAGGAGGGGCGAAAGATTGGAAGGCTCTCACACATAAACACTCTCTCTTCCACCCCACACTTAGAGATATCGAAAGAAATAAATGGTCGTCGACCTTCGGAATTCTTCTTCTTTTTATTTTATTTTATTTTATTTTTTGTTCCTCTCAAAAATAGGATTACCGCGAATGAAAGGAATTTGCTCCGTTCCTTTTTTCTATTTTTTTTTTTTTTGATCGATTACAAGCATCGAGAACGTTAAATAAAAGAAAGGCGAAAGAATCGTTCCAAATTATCAAAAAAATATAATATAGCCACCGGCGCATGGTGAATCCTTTTCCTCTGCTTTATTGATTTTTGCAACGTTCGGCGATGGGATGAAAGAATTGAACGACTATTTTTGAAAAATAACGTATAAAAAAAAGAACAAACAAATGAAAGAATGTAAACTATCAGTCGAACGATTTTTAAATGTTCATTGAATATGCATTTCGTTTAATCTTGAAAACGATTCGGAAGAAGTGTTATCAGGGAAACATGTTCACGTATGATAATGTATATTGGTGAATGAAACATTTTTGATTCTTTTTTTTTTCTCAGATACGATTAGCGAGAATGAAACGAATTTTGCTCCGATGTTCTTTTTCCTTTTTTATTTTTTTTTTTTTTATTTATCGAAGGTACACGTATCGAAAACAGAATTAAAAAAAAATAAATAAAAACAATCATCCGCTGATATCGAAGAACACAAAAAAGATACGTATGGCCGCCGAAAGCCGGTGAATTCTTTTGTTTTTTCTTTTTCTTTTTTTTTTCTTTTTTTTTTTTAACGAGCCGATTGCAATATAGTTGATCTTTAATTTAGAAAATCGACTTTTTCGTTTTTCTTTCTTTCTTACGAAATGCTAACGAATCGAAATTTAAACGGTTTTCAAATCTTTAAGTAGGCTCGTCATTTTTACGGCATTATTGAAATATGAAGATCTATTTAAAAAAAAAAATAAAAAACAATAATAATAAGATAAATATAAATAAAAAAAAGTAAGGTCATCGAATGACCCCACTAAATGTTCATTGAGTGTATTTCTTGCAAACATTAAAAAAAAAACGAGCCGAAAAAAATGTTTCGATAGGAATGCGTTAATAGTTTCAACCAAAATTTTCAATCAAATTTTCAACATAGTTTCCCAAAGAATTTTTCGTCCTTATCGCTGGCGTTCAATTCCAGGATTCATATATACGTGATAACCTCAAGAAGAATTGCATGGAGGAGGGGGAGGAGATACATGGGATGCATCGGTGTAGAAAAAGATTGTTGACGTGCATACGCGAGATATTTTACGCTCGCGTGTCGCGAATTCGTGAGTTCTTCGAATTTCGAGGTGAATCGATGGTGTTCTCTCTGTCTCTCTCTCTCTCTCTCTCTCTCTCTCTCTCTCTCTCACTCACTCCCTCATACTTGGTGCTCTTACTATGCGACGCTATTTCAAGCAATATCCGATATTCAATGAGTGCATCGCACGGCAAATATGCACTGGCACCCACCATCTTTGAAAGTGCACGGGAGAAAAATTTCCAGCAATTTTTCAGAATCCTAAAGGGCCAAACCTTATGAACTTTTCGTGCGCGATCACTTTTATTGCGTATTTTCTCTTCTTTTTCTTTTTACGAACACGTTAATCGAGATTTAAAAATATGCATCTTCTCGATCAGTTCGAAACGATAAAGGAACGCGGTTGAACCGAGAAGCCTCTTCTAAGATAATCCCGTATGCGGCCAACGTGTTAAATAACGAAATTCGTACAATCGAGATGCGTTTTGTTTTTGTTTTTCAAACGAAACTTCGTCAGGATATATACAAGGTGTCCAGAAGGTATGGGATCGAACTTACCGAGGTCGTATAGGTGGAGAAAAAAAAAAGTTCATACTCTTGACGGTTGAAACGAACGAAAAGATGAGATAAAGAACATTCTAAGCGAACGTAATCCTTCCCGTAACCCGACCCTCCTCCCCGTCTTCGAATGAAACGTCACGCAACTTCCCGTCGCGTAATAATAGCCGTAAGGGAAATATTAAGACGTTTGTTTCTCCAGCGAAAATCGTTCGAATAACGATTGAACACCGTAACAGATGAACTTGGGGATTACCAAGAATTTAGAGACAACGTTAAAACGATTTCAAGAATGGCAAAGGGACATGAATCCTGGCGATGACGATCATCCGAATCATCACGATCTTGCGATATTACTTACGAGGTTGTATATATGTGTGTGTATATATATATATATATATATATATATATATATATATATACACATACGTGTACGTTTGGTTGAAATACGAAAGGATTGATCACTGCGCGCAAACGAAAATCTTTTCATGGTTGGTTATATTCGGACAGGACGGATTTCTGCGTGACAAAGGAGCTTTGCGGATTCACGGGCGTATCTACTATCGCTAGCACGTGTGATCCTTTGAGGGGAGCCGTTATTGTCAAGGATAGTGGCCTTACTACGGGCTTTCACATTGCTCATCATATTGGGCACACGTGAGTTCACATCGAAATTAATTCTGTACGGTTTCATTTATTCGTTTACCGTACGATTGCTTTCTTTATTTAATTTTTTCTTTATTTTTATTTTTATTCTTTTTTTCGTTCTCCACATCGACCGACGAAAAACTACTGGATTATCTTATTGTAAATTATTTTATTTCATTGGCAAAGAAAACGAACTGTAATACGTGTGATAATGATAGAAACGTTAATGTACATTTTCATAATCAATAATCATTACTAACGATATATTATGAATATCAAAGTCGTATACACAGTCGTAATATACGAGTAATGTACGAGGAAATTGAATTCGTTTTAATTAAAAGGAAAAATAACATCAACAGTATTTATTCGATTGATACATACAGAGATACTTATTTAAATTTAAAATTGCTCTGAGAGAGATTAAGAGAGATTAAGAGAGAGAGAGAGAGAGAGAGAGAGAGAAAGAGAGAGTGATATGGAGTTGTGTGAATGCGTTCGACGCGATAATAAAAAAAAAGATTCGTTCCTTGAAAGGCAGCTTTATTTTATCTCTTTTTCGTTTTTCTTTTCATCTTTTGTTTTCTTTGTCTCATTTATTGTCTCTATTTCTTTCTCTCTCTTTCTCTCTCTCTCTCTCTATATATATATATGTGTGTGAATTGTATGTGTATATATATATATATATCTCACTTGCACTCGTCATCAGACTCGGCATGTCACACGACGTCGGAGAGGAAAACGGGTGTCCTGGGATAGTTCATCATCACAATGGATTCGTGGAAACGTCGGTTATGTATCCTGGAAGCGCATACGTGACGAAGAAGTGGTCCAACTGTTCCCGGGATTATTTGCAACATTATATCGCGTTAGCTAGCTATTTCCGCTTTTATATGCATATATATATATATATATATATATATATATATATATATATATATATACAATGTTATTAAGCGCATGGTCTCACGAATATTATCCCTTCATTTATTTCCCATTATGCTCGGTCATTCGTCGCATGGATTATAATAATTTTCGTTTATATTGTGGTTATGAATTTTATTAAAACGCGTATTGGTACGCAATTTCTCCAATTAAAATTATTATTATTATTATTATTATTATTATTATTATTATTTATATCTTTTTTTCTTTTTCTTTTTCAATTTCATGCGTATCATTCGTTCGTTGATATATGTTATATTACATACGTTAATTATTATCTCGTTGTTTTCTTTTCGAATCTAAATTAGATCTGGTTTGGCTCGTTGTCTTGAGGATGAGCCGAAGGATCATCATTTTCCTATCATGGAGATGTTACCTGGGGTCATATATAACAGTGATTTTCAATGTCGTCTAATCTATCGTCGTGATGTCGTACATTGCGATCTCGATATCGTAAGTTGTTTAATTTCATTGATTTAACGTTACCGCGACCGCCGATGTTCAGCACTATTAAATGCAAATGAAATTCATTCCGACGATGGATACCTTATTTTTGCAAGGATTTTCATTATTTTTTCTTTTTTCTTTTTTTGCAACCATCAACGTCGAAACGGAACATTCAGTATTAGTGGAAAGTCGTTTGAACTCATTTCCTCGTTAATCCTAAAAGCTTGACTATATAATTTTTCTTCTTCCTGGGAAGCTTATGGAAGGGATTAATTTTTTAACGAGAAAATTTTACTAAAAGGAAAAGAGTAGAAAGATATCGACTTTTCAAATATATTTCTCTTGTCTCTCATTTTTTAATTATTTCTTTTTTTTTTTTTTTTTTTTTATTATTTCTTTTTCCAATGATATTATCGAAGTACAAAACATTACGAATTATCGATGAATAGTTGGTTAAAAAGAGTAAAAGAAACAAAGAAAAGGGGAGAAGAAAGAACAAAAGAAAAGAATGGAAAAAAAATAAAACGTAAAAATTCGGAAATGAAGACGTAGATCAAGGGTAGAAGATAAAAGAAAGAAAAAAAAAAAAAAGAAGAAGAGGAAGAAGAAAAAAGGAATACACAGGCGTAAGAGGGGGCGAAGGGGGAGGGGGAGAAGGGGGTGAATAGTAGGGAAGAAGAAAATTTCGGTAAAGCCTGACTGGAGCGAGTCGGGCTCGCGAAGCGTTTAACGGCAATGAAATTAACTGCATTTTTCGATTTTCGAAGCTTCGCGGCAACTCGAGCGAAATGGGTGGAGGACGGTGGATGGTGGTGGATGGGTGGGGGGGTGGGTGGGTCGGATGGTAATCGATAGGTTGGGAGGTGGAGTGGATCGTGTTCGAGGGAGGTGGTTGTACGGGAGAGCGCGAGAGGGTGGCGACAACGAGTGTTGCGCGTGAAAGGGTGGTAGGAAAAGAAAAAAGAAAAAAAAAAACTAAAAAAAGGAAGGCGAGATGAAGCTAAGGTGAAATGTATCGTCAACTTGAAATGAGAAGAGGTATACTCGACGTGATTAGGCATACGTGCGGACCGCAAAGAGGCACCATCTGTCGTTGGCATTTACAAGCTGTTGCCTCTTTTCTTGCCAGACGCATATCTGCTTTATCCGTACGATAAAATATTTGTTAATAATAGACCATAACGCTTTTCGAGCTACCCCACCCCCATTTCTACGAGCTTCTCTTTTCTTCTCAACCTACCGAACCTTTACCTACGTAACTTATCCAACACTACTACCTTCAGCCTTCGCTATGATAAGAAATTAGAATGACGTTATCGTCTCTTAAAGCGATATCGCAAACAACACGAAAGAATACGGGCAACGAGCGAGCTCATGTTAGCCGCATGCGGAAAACTATTCCTCTCTCTCTCTCTCTCTCTCTCTCTCTCTCTCTCTCTCTCTCTCTCTCTCTCACTCACTTTTTTTTCGTTTACAGAACTGCGAGACTCTGAACTGTTCTATTCCGGGAAAGGGTTGCGTGTCAGGTAGAAAACCACCCGCCGAGGGAACCCCCTGCGCCGAGAAGAGGGTAAAATTATTATGACTTTCAAAAAAAAAAAAAATAAATAAAAGAAAAAAGAAGAAAAAAGATAGTAATAATAAAAAGAAACATTACGACGACTAAATGGTACGAATTTTTCGTTTCTTTCATGGAGATGCGAATCGACCAGAAATGCGTTCTTCTCGTTCTTTTTCCTTTTTATCCTTTGTTCCTTTTTTCTTCTTTTTCTTTTTTTTTTTTTTTTTTGAATACTTTAACGTTACAATTTTCCTTCCTTTCTTTCATTTATCTTCATTCTTTCCTTTCGTTTGTACCTAATCCAATCAACGGGAGAAAAGAAAGTAAGAAAGAAAGAAAGAAAGAATGGAAAAGATACATCCTCATTTACTTTGTCTTCTTTTCTTTGCTTTTCTTTTCTTTTCTTTTCTTTTCTTTTCTTTTCTTTTCTTTTCTTTTCTTTTCTTTTGGTGTTTTACGATACCGTTGTGCCGAGTACATCAAGTTAATATAAAATCATGGAAATTCGTTGTTGAATAGTAATTTGTGTGGAAAAAATAAAAAAGAAAAAAAAAGTAAAAAGACGTCAACCAAAATTAACAATCGTTACGTACAATTAACGATCATTCGATGATCCGTCAACCACGATTAATATATAATGAAAACGATCGACATTGGTGACACGACGTACATCAAGTACATATGAAACGCGCGTACGAAACATGTGCATATAAAACGAGTACGTCAAGTACACATAAAATCATGGATATTCGTCGTTGAACATTAATCGGGGTGGGAAAAATGAAAAAAAAAAGAAAAAGTAAAAAGACGTCAACCAAAATTAACAATCGTTACGTACAATCAACGATCATTCGATGATCCGTCAACCACGATTAATATATAATGAAAACGATCGACATTGGTGACACGACGTACATCAAGTACATATGAAACGCGCGTACGAAACATGTGCATATAAAACGAGTACGTCAAGTACACATAAAATCATGGATATTCGTCGTTGAACATTAATCGGGGTGGGAAAAATGAAAAAAAAAAGAAAAAGTAAAAAGACGTCAACCAAAATTAACAATCGTTACGTACAATTAACGATCATTCGATGATCTGTCGATTACGATTAATAAATAATAAAAAAAGATCGACGTTAGTAACACGACGTCGGTCGTTATCGTGATATCAATGTGAAATCGAGTGAATTCGAAAAAAGTAAAAAAAGAAGAGAGAGAGAGAGAGAGAGAGATGAAAAAAGAAAAGAGAAAAAAGATTTCCATTCGTTAACGCGAATAATAAATAAAAAATCGTTTCGAAGCTTTAACATAGTCGCACTGTAGTCGAGGACGTTGAAATTTATGTGACAATGTTAATAAGCCACGGTCAGAGTATTCGCGGAGGTAATAGGTGGACGCTGAGGGAAGGGAATGACGATGATAAGGGATAGAGAGGGTGGTTGGTTAACAATCGCTGCGAAAGAGAATCCAACGAAACGAACATACAGACCAAAGTCATTAGCAGCGTACTGTGAGTGTAGCAGACTCCAGTGGTATTCATCCCTCGCTCTCTCTCTCTCTCTCCTCTCTCTCTCTCACCCTCTCTCTCTTCCTCTCTCTCTCTCTCTCTTCCTCTCTTCCTCTCTCTCTCTCTCTCTCTCTCTCTCTCTCTCTCTCTCTCACTCTTTCTTTCTCTCTCTCTTTTATAGTACCAGTGACGATATACACCTTCAGTTTCGCGCTGGATTCCTGTTAATAGGCAATTTCTAATTGCCTGGCTGAATCTGACAAAGTTAATCGCTTTGTTTTCCGCTTTTCGCTCGGCCAATCGTCGCGCTCTATCTTCTCTTTTTTTCTTTTTTTTTTTTTTTTTTTTTTTTTAATATTTTTTCTCTTTTCTCCGTTTTTCTCCCCTACCCGCTAGCCCCAACCCCTTTTGATGACCCGATACAATCGACGATTTACGAATCTATACGTATGTATATATCTATATATGCGCGCGCGCGCACACACGCACGTATGAAAAAGCCGAAGAGATTTAAACGATTCCGCTTCATTTATGTATTTTGTCTAATTTAGATAATACGTGAACGATAGACATTTTTGCTTTAATGTGATTAGGTTAATGTTTCATAAGTAGCTATTAGAAAAATATTAATTATGACAATAAGTTAGTTAATGGGTCGATGCAAGATACTTTTCGGTATATATTGTAATTGATTATAAATCAAATGCTCGATTGAATATAACATTTTTTAGATGGAAAAGAATAAAACATATACATATATATATATATATATATATATATATATATATATATAATTATCCATAAATCGATAATACGGATAAACGCAATGGAACATTTACAGATATAATGACATCATACGACCCGTACAAAATCAATAGGAACGTTATTGCGCATTGACGGCCTCTTTCTCTCTCTCTCTCTCTCTCTCTTCCTCTCTCTCTCCCTCTCTCTCTCCCTCTCTCCCTCGCTCCCTCTCTACCTTCCCCCCTCTCTCTCTCTCTCGCCTTTCATCGAAACGCGATTTGTAAGCACGTCGCAAAAAACAAGTTTGATTCACGATTTGCTAAATTAGAAACAAATATCTGGTTTATCGCAATTTTATTATTCTTCGTACGTTCTCGTTACCGTTTACCCTACGTACTACCCCCCCCCCCACCCCGCCCCTCCCCCCACCCACTCTCCAACCCCCGCACCTAACTGTCGCACTGGTACCGCGGAAAAATTTGCTCGCTCGTAAACTTATCGCAACGATAAAAGGAAACGAAATCGTTGTAAATTGCGTGGACATTCGTGATCGAATAATAGTATTTTACGTGGTCACCGTGTTGGCGAGGCTTTTCGTTTGCGGTCAAAGGATAATAAAATGAATTTCGTTTGTTCCAGTATGAACGATACGATGGAAATCGTTATCTGATCCTTCGTAATTGCAGAGAGAAAGAGAGACAGAGAATAGCGATCAACCACAAATATGATATTTATCCTTTGTCCTTAGATTATATTCCCGTCAAATAATCTACCTGTAATTCGATAACGTTTCTGTCTGTAATTTAAAAAAGAAAAAACAAAAAGAAAAATAGAAAAATAGAAAAAGGGAAAATAACGCCGACGTATTTTTAATTCATACGAAATATTTTTCACGAATATACGAACGAACGAACGAATGAAAAAAAAAATTAAATAAATAAATAAATAGAAAGAAAAAGGGATCAATTTTGATATTGCAGTGGTGTTATAACATGAAGTGCGTCATGATAGGTGAACGATTAGGAGCGATCGATGGTGGCTGGGGTAGTTGGTCATCTTGGAGTCGATGTTCACGTAGCTGTGGATCAGGAGTTGCCTTCGCAACGAGAAGATGCGATCGTCCGAGTCCATCCAACAGCGGTTCTTATTGTCCCGGTATAAGAAAGCGTTACAAAATTTGTGCCACCAATGTGAGTTTTAATTTTGATACGTTGCGATCCGTCAAAAATTTTCTTTTCGATTATTCTTTTTCTGTTTTTCTTTTTTTTTTCTCTTTTTCCGCCCCCAAATATCTATCACCGGTCTCGAATTAGCCTTGCGAAATCGATGCGCCATCATTCAGAGACGTCCAGTGCACCGAATTCAACGATTGGGTCTTTCCAGAGGATGGGAAAGTTCATCGATGGACAGCTTATAATTTGCCGGAAAGTATGTTTCGGAATTTATCTATAAGCATTTATCGAATTTGTTCATTTTCTCGATAACCACTTTGCATTCGCGAGGGAACTTGTGTATTGTTTTTAAAACGGGTGACCGGTTTCAAACGATACGGAATCTAATATATCCGTTCGTATCGTAAACAGAACATTGGTATCATAAACGAACGTTTACGAACGTATAAATTTCTCGAAGATGATATAAAAAGGTTTATGACAACAAATAAGATTATGTAGGAGAAAGATTATGAACGAATAAATGTTATTGGATTTCGAAGGGTTATGATATCTAATAATTATCGTTGTTATTTCGTAAAGGACGCCGTTGTCACGATGACGCGAAAATCGTAACAATTTCTTTCTCTTTTTTTTTTTTTTTATTCTTCAGTCATAAAATCGATACCTTAAGCTTAATGAAAGTTACGGAGAATAAGAGTCGAACGATTCTCTACAATGTGCCCGCCTACTCATCGATATTTCGACGTATCGAATTATGGCCTAGAAGTATAACGAACTACGTAATCGATCAATAATGCGATTTATTTTTATCTTCCGGTAAACATCTGATAAACAATGAACACATCGATCAATTTTTTTCACTCTCTTTATTTATTTACATTTGTTTACATGTTTTTTAGACGTTGCGATCGTTTAATTTTTGGTTTACCCGCATTTCAAAACCGTTTCGAAATAATTTGTAATATCAAAGTACGTTGAGAGTGAAAAAGAAAGGAAAAGAAACAAAAAAACATAAACCGGTCGAATCATTAATTCGACGAATAGTTTAAAAAAAAAATTAGTCCCGTTTTCACGAATTCATATATTCCGAGTAGGAAATTGTTCGTAAATCGACGAAGATGATCGATGATAAAACCGTCCCGTGTATGTTTTTTTCTCTCTTTTTTTTTTTTTTTTTTTTTTTTTTAACAAACGAATCAACGATGCGTCGTCCCGTTATGTATTCAAGCGTGATCGTGATGGATGATGGAAACGCGACACTTTTAATTTAATCTCGGAAAATAAAAAGATCTCATCGATGTTACGGTTGAAGGAGGGGGGAGGGATCGAGATAAGTCACGTTCGATTCAGCTCGAACGAGGATAAAGTTTAAGACTTCTTAATCTTTGAGCGACGGGATCGCAGTGTTCGGATTCACAGTCATTCATTCAAAAAAGCAACAACAACGCGATAATTGATTATGGGCATCAACGTCGTCCATTGAATCTGTCCAACGGATTGTTAAGAAAACAAAAAAAAAACAGAATAAAGGAAAAAGAAAGAAAAGAAAAGAAAAATCCGAATAAATGGCACGGCTTCGACGAGAGAAAAAAAAGAAACAAAAATACCCAGTTAATGGCCCAATTATAATACCATTAACGATACCACGGCGGATCTGCGGATCGATGACCGATGCAAACGGCATCGTCTTGAGTGTGGCTTAAAGTGTCGAATTTCGTTAAGAAAAGAAAAATAAAGAAAAAAAAACAATGAAAAAGGAAAACATCATTACTAATTCCGAATTTTGATATCGACGATATCGTTAAAAACAGCTTCGACAAATGTTACGTTTTATTGCGCACAGCCCTTCCCCACCCAGTTCCACCCTCTCTCCCTCCCACTCATCATCCCTGTTCCCCACCCACATAAAATCTAATTTCTAACGAACCTAATACCTACCGTACTTCGTACGAAACATTCGTTCGTAAAACCGACGATAACTGGTTATCATTAGAAATGGGACAACCGGTTGTATCACGATAGACACGTCACTCTTGTGAATTTTATTTAATACGTACATCGATATAAAGATAGATTAATGGAACATGATACGTAACAAGATTCAGAATTACAAGATTATCCCCCTACCCCTCCCCTCCCCCCTAAGGCTTACTTGTTAAGGTTATAAAATTATTTAGAACGTATTATCGTCGTATCGACGAATAACAATTCTTTTCAATTCAAATATACTTCGAAAGGCTGTTAATTCGTAATGAGTGAATGATTTCGACTCCAAAAAAAAAAAGAAAAAAATAAATAAAATACCGTGTATACATCGTATCCTCGGAAATAATAATCGATAGATTCGAAACGGTATTTCCGTTTACTGTCGCTGTGATAGAGAGAAATTCGTGTATCAAGCAACGCGCGAATTGTTCGAACACAAGTCATAGTCGTTCTGGGCTGTTCTACAGTCCACGGGCAAGACCTAGCGTTTAACAAAATTAACAAATTTGATTAAAACTTTCAAATTACTTGAACCATTTCGATAATTGAATTCGCTGCGTTGGTGTTACTTCATTGATTAAATAACATTCTGAAGACGTGGCGTACAATAATAATAATAATAATAATAATAATAATAATAATAATAGTTAATAATTAATAACGATAATTAAATAACGATGATGACGATGACGACGATGACGACGACGATGATGATGATGATGATGATGATGATAATGATAATGATAACAGCGTTCGCCGCGTTTAATTATATCTTCGAGTGCTCGAATTGGAATATAATTTCTAGGTTGGGTTTAAATTGGCTTTTAGTAAGGAATTAAAGTAACCAGCGATTCGTAGAATCACAATATGCCGGGCATTTCTAACGGCTTAAAGAGGATAGTTTTTCCTCTATCTCTCTCTCTCTCTCTCTATCTCTATCTCATACACTCTTTCTCTTTCTCTCTTTCTCGTTCTCTTTAATACAAAACGATTAACCCTCGTAATTAGACTTGAAAGCTTCCGAAAATCTGTGCTCCCTATACTGCCTAAGCGATACGGGTTTGGTAACGTCATTAAGGCCAAAGGTCGTTGATGGTACTACATGCTACAGAGGCATCCGCGACATCTGCGTATCTGGCGTCTGCAGAGAGATACCATGCGATCTCGATATGGAATCCAACGCGGTCGAAGATGTTTGTGGTGTTTGTCGAGGTGACAGCACATCCTGCAAGATCAAGGATGGAACGTTCGTAATCCAAGCCCAATCAAGTCCGTTAATTAGCCATTAATTACCTCCAATAACTCTCTCTCTCTCTCTCTCTCTCTCTCTCTCTCTCTCTATCTATCTCTCTCTCTCTCTATATATATATATATATATATCTATCTATCTATCTATCTATCTATCTCTCTATTTATCTCTCTCTCTCTCTCTCTCTCTCTCTCTATCTATTTATCTCTATACCGTCTCTCTCTCTCTCTCTCTCTCTCTCTCTCTCTCTCTCTCTCTCTCTCTCTCTCTCTTCCTCTAGCTAATACAAATCTTTCGATAATGTCAGAACCGAGGAAGATAGTAGACGTACCGGCTGGCTCGAGAAACATACGAGTTGAACTAACTCATCCTACAAAGTCGAGAATTATGGTAGAAGCTAAGAGTTCTGGATCGACTCTAATCGATGGGTAAAAATAAATCTATTAGAAAAAAAAAAAAAAAAAAAAATTAAAGTTATTAAAGGAAATTAAATTGACGGATATATGCTGCGTGCGTGCGCGCGCGTGTGTGTGGGTGTGTACGAAATCGAAAGGGAAAAAAAAGACTAAATAGATATAAGGACGTACTTTAAAATATAATTAAATAAAATTAATTTATACTAACAATAATTATTATTATATATAATTATGATAAATAAAAATAACGTATACGGGTGTTGTAAAGTGGTACGAATTTCTTTTTCTTTTTTTTTTTTTTTTTAACAGATTGAAAATATTTCACTCATGTTGAAAGTGGTGTTAAGTTCATTTCTTTTTCTTTTTTTTTCTTTTGAGCTTTGTGATATTTAATCATTAGAGTTTCGATCGATAGAAAAATATCGACAAATATCGTTTTAACAAAATATTGACAGGTATTATAAGAAGATCGATTTTTTGTTTTTTTTTTCTTTTTTAATAACTGTTACCATCAAAAAGTATTACTTTTGCAAACCATAAATAATTATAGTATTTATGTTTAAATTTTAATTGGAACGTACCAACATTTATACGAAATTTTTAATAAACGAGTATAAGTGTAATTATTTCGTCTTAATATTCAGACTCGCAATAAATTTACATTACATTATTTTGTATGCAATATTACGAGTCTAAATATTCGTGAAAGATGTTCTGAAAGTTTGTTTTCTTAAATAATCATTACGTAAGAAAAAGAATTAAACTCGTCATATCGTTGCACTCTCCCAATTAGAAGAGTATATGTTATTTTTATAAAGAAAATTATTCACGTAACGTTTTCTAATTTTTATAGGCTACCTCGATTGGAAGTTAAATCTAATGTTTTAAAAAATATGCTTACGTCTCTGTCGATATTTCGTATAAAGTTTTATATAAATTTTTTCATTTTTTTTTTTCTTCAAAGATCACTTTCGTCCAATATATTTAAATCGATCTAGGTTTTTCATCCCTTCTGAAGTTTTGATGGCAACGTAATCCTTAGGATTCATGTCACGTAAAAAAAGAAAAAAGAAAGAAGAAATTGATCTCGTTATCTCTTCTATAGCATTATTCAATGAATTTTTGTAATAATCCCGAGGAATGTATAAAGAAAAGAGTATAAAAAAAAAAAGAATTCTCCCAAGTTCATTTCGAATAACAGAAAGATGAAATATCTTTGACACTGAAACTACCGACGGCTATTTCTATCAAAACGAAATGAGTCGAAATGATTGGGTTTTTAATAAAGATAAAAAAGAAAAAAATTACGTAATAATAGAATACATTTATAAATTCATTGATTAATTTCTTTCATACAAAATAAATTCCACATTATGGAGTACATTTTTTGATATCATTAACCAAATCGGCACATTTTATTATTCGTACATCATGAACAATAACAAGTATAGTAAGAGACCAGAGTAGGCCAGTGACGCATTGAAATTTTTATCACTTTAATCAATATATAACATGCGGAACGAAAAAGCACCATTTTCAGCTTAAATAAATAATACAAGTCAAAAGTATTCAACGTTCACCCATTAAAGGTCGAACGAGAGGATTTGATTTTTATTGCTATTTTTTTTTCCTGTTTTTCGATATGAAGCGAAAATATCGCATCAATCGTAAAAGATATATAACCGTAAATGTGGTTAACTGATACGTATATATATATATATATATATATATATATATATATTTTTTAACTCTTTTCTTTTATTTCCTGAAATTTCGGAATCGACCGTATAGAACTATTTTTTTTTTTTATTTATAGAAATAAATGGCTCGATTGTTTCAGAAATCACTTAGGAATGTACGAGGTGGCAGGCTCAAAGGCGTGGCTCGGTATGATAAGACCGAGACAAGGAGCTTTAAATGTGCCAGGACCCGTCACGGAAGACTTGGTTATATTGGTAAATATAATGAGAATGCAGTCGCCTAATTACTTGCTGTGCAGTGGAAGTGCCGTTCAGCGATATCGTATCTACGAACAGTAAGAGATTGGAGCGTTTACGTACGTGAGAGAGTAACACTCACACATCGTAAAACCTTATATGTATGTTAAACAACGAAACGATTCGGGATTATATACGTACGATGAAGCGTGTAGGTAGTTACAATATTTATATTACCAGGAACGTAGAAATATTCCCATTACGTATAACGTATTCTTAACAAGACGTATTCTTAACCTCGAATCGTTTAGATTAACTATGTTATATCCTATAGAAGTATCCATTTAAAGTTTTCCTGTACCCTAAATTTATAGCCTTATGGTAGTGCTAACGTAAATACCGGCCGTGCATAAAACGTATTAACGGCATTCTTTAACCAAAGAAATATTACGAGGAGTTATATTGAGGGTAAACATGTTTATGGGGAAAATAGTTATCTTAATCCGACGACCGTAACCGATATATATATATATATATATATATATATATATATATATATATATTATCGCGGCGAAGAGATTTGTTTTTATCGATTCGATAAAATTGTTAATCTCAATTGTGTTTCTTTTCTCCTTTTTTTTTTGTTTTCTTTTTCTGTTCATTTCAAATCTCCGAAATCTCTAATTTCATTAAGCTAAGTGTTATACAATTAAAACATGAGTCAATATACGTGAAACAGCATACTTCGAATTTGAGGTAAACCCGGTGGAGAACGTAACGTTGAAGTACTCCTTGGGATTAAAACGGGACAAACGAAGGAAGGGAAGATTCTCATGGGGTTTCATTGATTGGGAACCATGTACAGCCGTTTGTGGACCAGGCGAACAGGTCTCGAAGGCACGTTGTATAGAGGAAATCGGTGGTATGGTGGATGAGAATAATTGCAACCATTTAACAAGACCGGATGTAAAAGTTAGACCGTGCGATCAAGCACCCTGTTTACCCAGGTCAATTTAATTATCTCTTATTTCATGAAATCAATAAGTTACAACTTAGATTTCATTTGAGAAGTGTTACTTTATTTCTCTCTCTCTCTCTCTCTCTCTCTCTCTCTCTCTCTCTCTCTCTCTCTTTTAATTCTTTTTTTATTTTTTATTTTATGCAAAGAAAATACATCAATCCATCCATGAATAAAAATTTTTCTCGTAGAACGAACATGGATAATTATTATTCACGTACCATAGAACTTCTTTCAAATGAAAAAACTTTTATCATATTCTTTTCTTTCGTTTTTCTCGTCTCTCTCTCTCTCTCTCTCTCTCTCTCTCTCTCTCTCTCTCTCTCTCTCTCTCTCTCTCTGTCCGTCTCTTTATCTCTATCTCTCTCTACAAACGATCGATCCAATCGAACAGATGGATGTTAGGCGAGTGGCGAGGTTGCGAGAATTGCACAGCAACGTGTAAAAGGACACGAGCGGTGAAGTGCATACGTCCGGTTGGCCATGGCGAGCAGGACGTCGATATTATACCGGATAACTATTGTCAAGGAACAAAGCCAAAAGATTCGATATCATGTTCCCCCCATATAAATCGAATCGACCATATCATCGAGAAGGATATGTCGATCGATGAGGACAAATCGTTGGTCGACAATGAGACTATGATTAAACACGGTGACGTTAATGGGGGTGAATTAGCGATCGATAAAGAGTATATCGATAATTTGACTCTGACCATCATGATCGAACGCGATGAAAATGATAATGTCGTTAATTTGCCGAAGGAATTTTCTCTGAAAGCGTCGAAAAACGATACGGAATTAGTATTGATCGGCATGGATGCCGTTAAATATATACAAATGATACAGGAGGAAAAAGTGAAAACTACTATTTCGTTTCCTTAAATGTTATTATCATAATTATATTGTATTTTTTATAGTTGGCATTAAATAGTTGTAATTCCATAACCTTAAATACTTTTTATAGGATAGTAATAATTTAATAAATAAAAAAAATAATCTGTTATTACGTTTTTTTTTTTTTTTTAAGACCAGTCATTTTGACTGGTTTTGGTAGAAGTAGGTAGGTTTCTTTCGGTAGTTCTAGTGTTAATGAAACGTCAATAATATTGATTTGAACGACCGTCGATGATCGTAACGACGTATATCAAAGGAAAAATTTATTTATTTATTTATTTATTTATTATAAATCATGTATAAACGAAAATCATTTATCTATCATTGTTCGTCGATGGAAAGAAAAAGTTTAATCGTCGGGCGTAAAGGTTTGGTCGAACAAATGTAATAAGTCGAAATAAAAATTTTAATTGAATCAATGCATAGTCATTATTTTCAAAAAAAAAAAAGAAACAAACAAAAGTTTTTATATTAGCCTAATTGTCATCATTATCGTTAAAATGAATCTAATGATCGAGTTCGTTTAAGAAAGATTAAAAAGAATGCACTGTCTTCCAAGAAGATACATTGTATGTATGTATGTTTCGTCTCGTTAATTAAAATAATATTTTCTTCCAAGTTCAAATTTCCTTTATCATTCGTTTCGTATCATCGAGTAAATAAATACATACGTATGTATATATGTATATATATATATATATATATGTATGTATTCGCCTTCCTTTCGTTTCGTTCGAACGCGAATACTAATAATAAATTTTTTTAATAAGAATAAATTTTTATTATGCATATCTTCGACTGTCTATTCTTTACTTTTCGTTTTTTCTATCTTTTCTTTTTTTTCGAAAAAAAAATACATACGATCCTTCGACGTCATCGATTTTTGCATTCCATGTAGACGTTTACAACTGCACGATTATAACGTTCGTTTTATCGCTTTGTCGTTGTCCTTGGTTAGAACGATCATTAGAGACACCATGATCACCTCTTGAATTTTTTCCTCGAGAGATTTTTTTTTCTTTTTTTTTTTTTTCTTCTCTTTTCCCTTTTCTCCTCGCGACTTCTATGAAGGATCAATAATTCTGTGAAATAGATCGAGTCTGAGGTGTCTCAAACTTCGTTAAATCCGAGGATATTTTTATTGTTAATGTTTCTCTTTTTTTTTTTTATTCATTTCTTTCTTCTTTCTTTTTTTTCATTATAAATGCAAAGCATACAAGTTCTTGAAAGAAACGAGACGAGAACGTACGAAATATTTTACATACGTGGTCGATGAGTTTCGATATTATTTTTTTGTCTTCTTTCTTTTTTTATTTTTTTTTTGTCTCTTTCTTTCATATTCCCTCTTTGAAACGTATTAAATATCCGATCGATACGTTTCGCGTTAATCGACAAACGTTAAACTGTGCCTCGGACTACAATGACAATTTATTTCCAACCATTGAAAGGGGCGTATCTCAAACGATCCTATAATATCTTCCATTAAATCGTTTCGATAATACATTTCGCAAAACGTTGAAGATAATCTCCGATTGTACGGTTTAGATTTTCTATTTTTTTTTTTTTTTATTATTATGAATATTATTTTTGTTATTTTTGCTTGTTTGTCAAAAGAACCGTCTAAATTATTCCTCAATGCTCTCAGATTAACCGGAACGTTTCTAATAACCGTTCGTTCTATTTGATTTCAAGCCACACGCGGTTGTCGTGTTTAATCGCCCATCGGTCTAAAACTTTCTAGGATAACCCGAGGCAATCCTTTTCCTGTTCAAAGCACGATTCAAAACGCATTTACGATTTAGCGTTTGGTGGTCTTTAAAGCGAATGAGGTAAAAGAAGAGAGGAGGGAAAGGATGGTATAGTAAATAAATAAATAAAAGAACGTAATCACGGGTTTTACGAAAGAAATATATACATTTAGCGGGTCGGCAAAGTTTAATTTTTATTAATATATAGTCCAAAATTAGATCGCGTATTACTCAGGTCAAATGTACGTAAGAAGTTCAGATGAACTTTGATCCGAGAACGTTTCATTGAAAGGATGTATGCTTTTAAAGACATTTATTATTTATTTTCGTTCGTCAAATTAGTGACCACCCGAACTCTTTCTTCTTTCTTTCACCGTTTGGACTTCAACTTTTGGGCTCGCGCGAAAGAGTTCGTATTATAAAAATAATACGATAGAAACGGAAGATGGACTTTTGGGATTGTATAGAAAATGCATTTACTATGTTATTTCCAATAGAGTTGGTATATTGGAAATCTTTTCCAGAAAGACTTCCATAAGTTTGATACAATACTTTTCGGACACCCTCTGTGTAAATAAATATATTTATACAGATAGTCTAATTTCTTTTTTCTTTTTTTTTTTTTTTTTTTTTTTTACAAGAAACGAGATTGAATAAGTCCGATGTATTCTCCGTATTGATTTCTTTTACGTTTGGTCACTGATATTCGTACAACGTCGATAAAGTTTTCTCCGCGCAATCCGTGCCTTTTTCACCTGACACTTTAATCGTACATGTCTCTCGCGCAAATTCAATTTTTGTACAAATCGAAATTTTCTAAAAAAAAAAAAAAAAAAAAAGCAAGAAAAAAAAGTTTTTTCATTTCTTTCTCAAGCTTTAACAAACAAAGGTATGAACAAATGTAAATTCGTTGTTAAGAGATTTGAAATTTTTCATGCAGATTTCCCTCTGCAAATTTTTCGTATTCACATTAATCCGTTTTCAAATCCTATTCGTCCTTTCGAGGATTGATTTTTTTTTAAGGTAAAACTCTTCATCCAGATTATCGTGTTCTATATTCTTGAAATAACACGTAACGAATAAATATATTCAATAATTCTCTCGAATTGAAAAACTCAACATACAGATTATCAAAAGCAAACGCTCAACGGACCAACGATTAGTATGTTTTGTTTCAACCTCAAATCACATTTACGGGAAATTATTCGTTTTCGTATACTGTAATAATTCCAAAAAAAGTTATATGTCGACATAACAGAGCCTCGATTTCATTTCACCGCACAAAGGAAATATTATAATATTGACCGTTTGTATCATAATTAATTATAATAATTAATTACCATCGCAATAAACATAGAAACGTATCAGAACTAAATAAAGTTGTTCACTTGTTATTAATGTTGCAAAACGTTTTTCCAATTGAGAAGTAACGATTATGTAAATAAAATAAAATCTTTAATTTATTAACAATAAATTTACATTTGATTTTATTTACATTGCAGAAGCACAAAAAGAATTAATTTTATAGGGAAGCTCGACTTTGCGAATGATAGAATTTAATTTGCAAAAAAAAAAAAGAAAAATTGAACTTTGAATTCCACATACCTGTATATGTCGAGAGTACAACGCAATCGCATCGAAAACGATATCGATCGAATCATATTAATGTCTCCTGCATGATTCAGGGAATTGTCATCGTTAAAACAAATCTCTATGATTATGTGTAATTAGAAAGAAAGAAATAATTCTTTTATACGAGTATATATATATATATATATATATATATACATATATATTTTATCTCGATTAGTTTATTAAAATAATATTTACTTCTAAGTTCTAACGTTCACAGATATTACAGGTACTAAATGACGAGTTTAATAATGGTAAAAAAGAAATAAATAGATAAATAAATAAATAAATAAATAAATAGATAAATAATAATAAAAAAAAGAAAAGGGAGAACGGCAAACGTTATCGAGAAAATAAAAATTGAAGCTATAACGTTAGATCGGATTTATTTTCTGATTTCTGTATCGCCGTCAACTTCTCGTCGGGCACATTGTTCTTCGATTTTTTGTTATTAGCGAGTTCCTCTATCAGTTTAACAGCTTCGTCCCCTCTGTACGTTTTCTCGTGTTTAGTATCGATACTCATACCGACTAAGTCGCCCGCCTCTTGGTACGCCTTGTCCGATAGATTAGACAACAATGAATCTTCATTGTAGGGCGCGTTCATCAGTACAACGTTTTTCTCGGGAATCGAGTCTTTTATTATCGATCCCGGTTTTGGCGTAGTGAAATTTGTCTCGCCGATAGGTAAGTCGCAAGTACGTTTCCTCTTGTTTTCGTCCTCGATCATCTTTACCCTCCTCCTCTCCTTCTCCTCCGCCTCCTCTTTTTCCTCCTCCTCCTCCTCCTCGGAATTCATCACCCAATCCCGTAAGAAACGTCGGAAATCATTCGATTCGTTTCTATCGTAACCTTTACCGACGGTCTTCGCCGAGGCACGAATATTCTCTAGGTATCGTGCCAAACCAAGATCGACAAATCTATCGATCATTCTGCGTCGATCGTCCTCCGTTAAATTCTCGTCCCTATCGTCGTCCCCGATCAATTCGTTCCTACCGGATTCTCGAGTTTTCTTTTCGCATATTTTCTTACACGGTCTCGTACCTGTAAAAAGCAACGAGCGAATAATTAACACGACGATAAGATAATTGGGAGGAAAATAAGTAGGATAATGTTCGGTTCTTCGTATCGAATTCGTTCATTTTGCGAAGCGAATTATTTTTACGATTTTATTTTCTATTTTCTCTTTTTTTTTTTTTATTCTTTCTTTTTCTTAAATTTCGATAATAAAATATATAATCAAATGTAAATATGTCGTCGAAGGAAATTCATAATTTTATGATGCAAGGATATGCGGCATGTAAAAATGTTTATTTAATAATAGTAATTAAGGACTCGTCATAATTGATAATTATCCTAAGAAAGGGGAAAAAACGTTATTGTAGAGAAACGAGTTCGTCGGAAGATCTTTTTCAACAAAATTTTTCGAAATATCATATCATCGACACCTAATTCAACATTCTTTTTAACGTGATTGTATTTAAACGTAATGTTCCAACGTCTTCTCGCGAGGTCTAATTATTATTAATTTTTTATTCGGAAAATAATGAAATCAGCGTTGTGATGATATTCAATGATGATATTCATTGTGAATAATGACTTATGCGTAATGAAAATAACTTAATACGCGTATATACAGAATATTCTTATCATTAAGTTAAACAAAAAAAAATATATCATTGAGCCTTATCGTTAAGTATTAAATAATCGATGATCATACGTATATATATAAAAATCGTCGATGACCTTGAACAAATGGAAATTAGGTTTGCAAGAGAATGAATTCGATTCGAGGAATAACAAGGGTAATTTGCAAAGAGAGTTAAAATTCGATTTTTGAAAGGTTGAATTTGCATTTGCAAAATCTGTTAAAAGAAAATAGAATATAAGGAAGGATGATGAACGATTTGTTATTTTACAATCGTACAGAAATTAGAAATATTACGAGGATATTTAACAAAGGAGATGATGTGAAGGACAACAAGAAAGCAAACGTAAAAATTTTTCTTTTAAATCGAATATAACGACGACGAAATAATATCAAGTACTATACGGAAGGAAAAGAAATAAAATAAAATCGAAGTAATTTGAATTCATGGAAAATGAAGAGAACTGATAGAAAAGGAGATAGATTATCAATGATTAAATAATATGAAAGAAAAATTTACTTATTCCAATTTTTTAAGTATTTATTCTTTGAAAATGTTAATTGTGTTATATATATATATAAAATAAAAAAAGAAAAGGATATTCTTCGAAAGCTCTTCCTTCATACGTGACAAAAGTCAAAATCGAAGATTTTTTTTCTCGTTAATTATACTAACACGAACTTATAAAGATGTACCTTTAATTTTGAACGAAGAAACAAAATATGATAATTAATAATCTTTCACATACATTTTTTCTACTTCGTATTTTTTGATAAATATAAAATAATTACTAATTATTAAACAAAACAAAAAGATATTTATTCCAATTTCTTATGAATTTATTCTTCGAAGGTGTTAATTGTGTTATATTAAAAAAAAAAAAAAAAAAATACTATTGATATTATCAGTAGAAGAAATAAAATATATAAAGTAAACAATTTCTCATGAAATTGTTTTTCTTTATTTTATCTTTTTTCATGAATATAATGTAATTAATAAGTATAATTATTGATTAAAAGTATAATTATTATTTATAAGTATTAAACGAAACGACGCAAAATAATTGCTTTTTCCAATTTTTTAAGATATTAATCGTCACATATATAGATATATACAGGGTGTTTCATCTAAAGGAGGCCGCCTAAATATTTTCTTTGTTTTTTATGATGGGACAAACTTTTATGGTTTAAAAAGAGGTATGTTATGAAAAAAAAAAAAAATGTTCTTTTAGGAAATTTTTTATGAATTTTTTTAAGGTCATCGGTATTTTTTACCCTATAAGCATGTATTTTTTTATACTGTACCTTCTATCGGTCTCCTTCAGCTGGGACACCCCATATATATGACACGATTAATAAGTATAATTATTGATTAAAAGTATAATTATTATTTATAAGTATTAATTATTAATAAGTATAATTATTGCTATTAAGTTACTCGGTTTTTTTTTCTTAATAATAATAACAATAATAATAATAATAATGAAACAAATGGACGTTCTCAGAAATTTCTCGTTAGAAAGAAAATTAAATAGGCGCGTTAACGAATAAGAATGAAATTTTTTCTTACCAACGCATTCCTCTGTTTGTCTTGGCACGCGACCCTTACAGGCATCGAAATTTGCTTGAATGGCTTCCTCGTCTGGTTGACCACTCATTCTTACGCATTGAATCTTACGATGCCTTGTGCCCTTGTTACCGTCACATGCGCTACACTTGCTCCACTGACTTACTCTCCACCTAAAGGAGATGTATCACTTATTATAATCAATATATTCGAAGTGTATCAAATCAATATATATATATATATATATATATATATATATATATATATATATATATATTTGGAATCAAAATCGGTACGAGATTTTTAAAATTAAAAAAAGTATAAAAATCAGTACAATTTTTTACTGATCGATTTTTCTCAATCGATGAACGAATCTTTAACTCGATTTTTTGTCCTTTTGGACTCATTGCGAAAAAAAAAATATATATATATATATGTATATATTTCGAGCAAAAGTTTACTCGTTTTTTTGTTTCCTTTACGCAGAGTATATACTCTTGCCGTTATGAAAAATCTTGATTTTTCTATAAAACAAAAAAAAAGGAAAAAGGGAGAAGAAACAAATTCGATCTTGATCTTGGTCTAGCCACTATATAAATAAAATAAAAAATATATACAATAAAAATGTCATAATAATTTTATCTTGAAATCGGATAAATCCTGTCTAAACGATCTCTCTCTGAAAAATTCCGTGTTTTGCTATGAGATCAAAATTTTGTTAACCCTTCATTCTGTATACCCGGTATAATATATTATTATACCGTACTATTATGCCATATTAAATTATAATTCAGACTTGAATAAAAAAAAAAAAAAAAACATTAAGAACATCGTATGCAAATTAACAAATAATTTTTATGGAGCGGTACATTGTAATAAAATACTGATAAATACAAACGTGTATATGCTTAATATATAGATAAAATATATGTGACTACAAAAGTCACATATATGCGTTATCGTGTATATATATATATGATAACACTATTATATACTTAAGCAGCATATAACTTCAAATGTTATACGACGTTATAGATGTATTACATACAAGTACGTATTCATTCATTATCATATACAACTGATTGTTCGGAAATAAATCATTCGTGAGAGAGAGAGAAAAAAAGAAAAGAAAAAAAGATGTCATTCGAATTTGATCGCAAATAAATAAACGATTATTCATAATATTTTAATCGTTAAATAAAAATCTTTGATTACTTTGCAGCACAGGGTTCCTGATTACATACTTGGCTCTTCGCTTCTGGAGGAGGTATACCGTCGCAGAACGATGGACTGACTTTTCCACTGTGTTCCTCGATGCAAGTTGGTTCGGACATCTAACAATAATAAAACAAAATTAAATAAATGAAAGCCCATTGAAAATGTTATTTCCTACATTCCTACATAATTTCTAATGTTACATTAAACCTGTCGATTTTGTGCTCGTATTAAAGCAAACAAGGAACGACCTGTTGGTCGACGTATTTCACGATTCGCGTATGGATTTTCAAACGAGACCTCATTGATTTGGTTGCATCGTGTAAAGAGAGAGAAAAAAATATAAACAAAAAAAAAAGAGAGAGAAAAAAAGGAATAAACGAGAACGAGCAAATAAATATGAAACGTAACGTTATATTCGTTGACTTTCATGCCGGGATCACTTTAATATCGAAATACGATCGTTCTTTGAACGTTTGTACGAGCAAATGCCCATATTTACGTTACCATCGAGCCACCGCCACAGTTGGCACTGCATTCCGTCCACTCGACAAAATCCCACAAATATTTCGGTGCAACGGAGGACACGTTCGTGTCTGCGACTCCGGTCGAGTAACTATAGTGAATCCCTGGATTCACTTTGGGATAGAAAAACACGTACTGAAAAGATCAGTCGGGGAAAAAAGGTTTTATTTATTTATTTATTTATTCGTTATATTCTTTTTTCTTTCTTTCTTTTCTTTTCTTTTCTTTTCTTTTCTTTTCTTTTCTTTTCTTTTCTTTTATTTTTTGTATATTTACTTATTTAATTTTTCTCTTGTTTATTCGTCGCTAACATTATCCAATCTCGATTCGAGAATGGAAGACTCCAAATGGACGACGAAAAC
>OU964974.1:3921904-3924404 GCA_918808275.2 Dolichovespula sylvestris | reverse complement strand
AATAACCATGAATTATCGTCGATCGTATACGCGTACGAAGTTTGAATAAATTACAATCTACAAAATGTTTATCGAGCATATAACAATCTCTACGATGATCCATGAATTACGAACGTATATTACCCGACAAATTGATCTTCATTTAATTATTTATGTTTTAATTTCAATATGTAGAATGTAATTAGAACGAGTATTTATATCGAGCGACGAGTATGAGGACAATTAAAAACAAATAATAGTAATAATAATAATTAAAAATAAAAAATAAAAATAAAAATAAATATAACCACGATTCATCGTTAATCGTATAAGCATACGAAATTGGAATAGATTACGATGTACCTTGTTCTCGCCGCACTTCGTTCCGTCGGCCTTCGGCGTACCAATGGAATAACAGCTTGAGTTGGTCAAACACCAAAGGGATGCACAATCGCTGAACTGGAGTATAGTTACGTAAGCAAATGTGACAAAACGAGAATAATCGAATCAATTTTAAGGGAAGTTGGAACACAACAAGATTGTCATACGTCTATGCGGCAAGACGTATCAAACGAAAGATAGAGATAGAGAGATAAAGCTAGAGAGAGCTAGAGAGAGAGAGAGAGAGACAAAGCAAAGTTTCAGGCAATTTCAAAATGAGTTGACGTTTGTTTAACGTCATGACTATACTTCAAAGTTAGTGATATCATGCAATCGTTGATGTTAACGAACGCTTAAAAAAAAATGAAAAGAAATATTAGACTTTCGTCGTAAACGTATTTACGTTTGAGAGATCAATGAAATTACGAATCTATTTCGACAGGCGCGAAAGAGAGAGGGAAGGAGGGAGGGAAAGAAAGAAACCCGACAGATATTTCTTTAATTAATCGAAATGAAAAATAATTCCGCGTGAACGTTGACGTGACTTATAATAAAAAAAGAGAAAATAAAAACAAACAAATCAATGAGAACGTTACCTTGCTAGTCGCGCAAACCGTAGATCCAGGAAATTCCATTTGGCATTGAAATTCAGAACCGTACATAGCGCCGGCTAACATGTTAGGATAAGTATATTTCGCTCCGGGACTTCTTGGATCGTCGTTCAAACAATCTCCCAGGCCGCTCCTTATTACGTATCATTAAATTGTTTTTCTTTTTCTTTTATTTTTGTTTTCTCTCAGAATCAAACGACACAATCCCGCCGCGCAAAGTGGCTTAGTACGAAAATTATTTTCCTCGAGAAAGTGTCGTTTATGATAAAGGACGGTGTAGTCTTACTCCAAATACGATGTTATGAATCTTCTGCTACAGGTCGACCACCTGATTGTGAAGATAAATACAACGGGTGACATAATGAAGAAACTTCCGTCTTTGTCTTGCTTCGAGCATCCACTTATTTTCTCGTCGTCGTGGGAACAACCCATTCTGAAAGAGAAATAGGAAGGGAAAAAAAAAGGAAGAGATAAATATGCGTGTATTTGTACAGTGCCGTTCAAAAGTATGGGACCAAATTTACTACGTACCACGTATTACCGTGGTCAAACGTATATAAACTTACGTCCGAGGATGCTTCATCGGAAATATATATGTTCGGCGGTCGCTAATTGGACAAATGAAAATATTAGTCGTAAATATTTTTAAAAGCATTATGTCCTTTCGATGAAATATTTTTGGATCTGGTTATCGGAACTTTTTTCAACCATCTAATCTCGGTAATATTTAGTATACGTTTGGTCCCATACTTTTTGGACACCCAGTATACATATATATGTGTGTGTGTGCTTTTGTGTGCAGATATGTGTTAGTGGGTTATCTAAGTATGTGTATTTCTCTTTAGGTATCCATCGTAGAGATCGACGTACACGTGACCGACTTCATGTGCTATCACAATTCCAAGCAACAATCCGCTATCCTCGTTGATGCAAGAAGCTTTTGGCGGATCGCAGGCGGCCGCAACGAAAGCAAGACCCATCAAATCGCAATTGGTCCCTTCCGAACAAATGTCATACCTCAAAGTTTGGATACAAGATGGAACGATAAAACGATAAAAGATAATACTTATATAAATATAAATATATGAAGAAAACGTATTATATTGTATCGATAACATATGGTATATTTGTATTTACGTGAGTCACATAATGCATATAAGTACTCTAACAGCATTGTCATTGATCATTTATTTCTTTATTTTTTTTTCTTTTTTTTCCTTGAAACCATTCGATTTGTACTCCGAACTGGTTTATATATTGAATTTCTACGTGACTCATCTGATATGGCTTAACGTGATGAATATTGGATGATCCAGAGAATGTATTCCGTTTTTACCTAGTCACGAGTACAGCAATGTCATAGTGATTAGGATGTTTGTGATCCTTCGGATTCACTTTCTCCGCCCATTTGGCAAAACTGTCCAGGGTTTCCTCGGCCGCCGGGCTTATTAGCAAGTCTATCTATCGTCGTCGTCGGGTGATTGAAAAAAAAAGAGAAATAATGAGAGATAGAAATATCGAAATGGTCG
>OU964974.1:3906904-3916904 GCA_918808275.2 Dolichovespula sylvestris | reverse complement strand
TCCCCGACACTTGTTTAATAATCATTTAAAGATAATCGATCATGATCGTCTAATTAATGAAGATAAAAAGAGAAAAAGAAAAAAACACAGGTTGTTCCACGAAAAAAAAAGAGAAAAGTAAACGCAACTGAATTATTTATTTCGTACTCTTAAAATATATTTCACGCATGAAGTCGCGAAACATTTTCTTTCTTTTTTTGTTTTAATACATAAATGTATCTATATAAATATTTGTTTGTCCGTTGATCCTAACAAAGGAGACTCTCAATCGGCGATTAATTTTTAATCCTCCTGTATATAAACACCTGTATATATGCGTGTACGATTGAATGAATTGTTTACTTTAAAAAAAAAAAAAACAGAATGATCGTTGTACGATTATTGAATTTAAATGCGACGTACGTATATATATCTTGCGATTACTGTTGGAACGTAATATAAAATATTTCGCGAATTAAATTTTCGACGCGTTATATATATATATATATATATATATATATATATATATATATATATAACGAAAGTTTCTGTGAAAGTATAAAAATTTAAAATATCCAGAGAGATTCGATCTATTTTATATTACAAGTAATATTGCTTCGAAGCAAGGAGCGACGTATTCGATCGATTTATATACCTCTTCGTTCTTATACCTACAGAATTTTCGCAAGCGTTTTATCGTTTATCAAAGCATAGTATTAATATTGCAAAGGCAATTGTAACATGATGTGACTTTTTAATCATTTCCCCATAGCTTCGTGAGTTACGACTATGTATTAATATTATGATTACATGACAGAAGAAATTGATGGTACGATAAAACGAGAGTAAAATGTAGATTTGTTATTTTTTTTTTTTTTTTTTTTTTAATAAATTTAAACTATCGTTAAAAATTGCCAAAATTTGTTACTTAGAGGTATAAAATCTCGATAAAACATGACATGATATTGAAAGAGTATTGAACAAGGCAAGCAATGAGCCTGACGTTAGAAAAAAGAAATACGTATACATATATACAGGGAAATATATGACAATATATGACAATAGCTTTAGAACTTGCAACATAGTAAATTGTAGATGAATTTTAAGTATTATTATTTTTTCCATTCTTTTTGGTTCGTTTTTTCTTTTTATTCGTCATCAACACAAATTAAAAAAAAAAAACTACACCTTAAAACAGTTGATGAAAAAAGTATGCGAGAACTTTGAAAAGCGTCTTGACATTTGCATTAAATGTAACATGCAGTCATTTTGAACGTGCATTGTAGAATATAGCTTTTTCATTCGTCATTAATTTGTTAAAAAAATCTATATATATATATATATATATATATATATATATACACATATAATTTAAATCGTTGGTAATGAAGTTACAAGCATTAAAACTATTTGTCAGTTATTTCAGAAATTCCCATAATAATTTAATCGCCTTATCGTTCTATCTTCATTATCTTTCATTCTCGTAAAAATCCAGATCGCGCATACGGATACACATTTTTAAATATCACTTGCGTACCTACGTGTACGATGATCTGAATAAAAAAGAGATCAAAAAAAATTTTGTATCAAATCTTACATTCAAAAATGTTTATATCGCATTCAAATTTTGGTCGAATCGAAAAAGAATCAACGCGCTTTGAACTTATACTTGATGGGAGAAAGAAATTTTCGGGGGAGGATGGTATCGAAAGGTAACGAAAAAAAAAAAAGAAGAAGGAAAAGAAATGAAAAAGGAAAGAAACGATATTAGTAAGATTGTATTATGTGTACGAACCACACCGTCGCAAAGGGACAATGCCGCCCTGGAATTGTCGTGGCCCCTGATAATTCCCCGATAGTGACACTGATGATCCGAGGCTCTTTTAAATCTCAAGGCCTCGTTCAGATTACCGGCTACGCCAATGCCGGTCGACCGCGTTTCTACGACCATTTGCGGCGAAATGAATTCGTGGTAAGGTCTCAATTCCACGTGATGATCTATCCCGTTGAAGGGCAATACCAAGTGCAATACGTGAGGGTCCTCCACCGATCTCTTGTTACGTTTTCCCGTAACGATTTCACGGCGATCGTAAAAATTCGGTAGGTTGTACGTATTGAAGCTACCATCCTCGTGTACACGACGTGGTATCAGAATATGCGGTTCGTGAACGTCCCTCGTATACCTGTTCAATAATATTTCTTAATTATTTTTAGTACTTTAAAAAAAAAAAATTAATAACGTTGATCGAACGTTAATCGATTACTACGACAAATGACGAGTACGAGGAAGATATATTTTACTCGATGGACGGCAATATTTTTTTTTTTTTTGTAATTTTTGTCTATTCGTTTTGCTTACTAAATCGATTTCTCAAATTATACGTATTATATGTGATACATAAGTTCAACGAATATTACCTTCGGCTCGGAATGAATACAAATTTAAATATAAATTGAAAAATAATAATAATAAAAGATAAATAAAAAATCGAAGGAGAAAAATCGTCTAATGTCGTTGTCGATGAATTCCGAGGGAAAGTTGCTTAATGATAAAATAAAGTGATAAAGAAGATAATGGGGAGAGAGAGAGAGAGAGAGAGAGAGAGAGAGAGAGAGAGAGAGAGAGGATCAGTACGCATTTGTCATGGAAGTGCCAAATGCATGTGTACGAAGCATATAAAGAGATAGAAGATATGGTAGATTATCGTTGATAATCGCTCGAATAAGGACGAACGAAATGATATTTTTTTCCCCCCATTGTACGAAATTTCCAGAAAGACGAAAAAAAAACAAATATATATATATACGTATATATATGTATGGTGGCTGGTAAATGAACACGCACTTACCTACCGTGATACACGTTTCCCGATTTTTGATTGGGATCCTCCAAAAAGACGAATTCTGTTGCGAGCAAAAGCGTCGCCAACGTCAAAATGTCCTTCATTATATACGTCAATCCTTTGACAGACGTCGAAAGCTTTCGTCGATTATGAACGAATAACGTGAGATAAACGAGTCGCATTTGTTTTGTAATTTCGATTATAATAGGATTCGTTGCGAGGACAAAAAATGGATAAATAAATGAACGGAGTTGTAAATTTATTTAACGTGACGGAACGTACACGACTTCATCGTCATTTCGATCGAATTATTTTCACGGCGACGTGAAGCGCAGAATTCACGACAACCTTAACAGATTATCATATACTTTTACGTAATAAAATTTACTGAATTCGCGATTACGAGGGAAAATTTTTCTGGCGATAATTGTTTTCAAACGTCTATTCTTACATAATTCATAATTATTCATCATTCTACCGAAGGTCCCTGTAAAGAAGACAAAAACTAAATATAAATAAATAAACGAGTAGCGAGTGATCAATATTTTCGTTTCTTTTTTTTTTTTTTTTTATTTTATTTTCCGATTAAATCGGTATAAAAAATTTATGACGATCTTGTGCGAGATTTAAATTCTTTTTTTTTTACGTAATAAAATTTTTTTAATTCAAAGAATCGGAAACAAAGTTATAATCATTTGATGGAAAATGAAGGAAATCTGCTATACTCATTGTTTCAATGTCATTTCTTATATAATGCATTATTTCTCTGAATCGCATGCGAAGAAAAATATTTTTACGAAATATAATTCATTTAATTGAAAAGAAAAAAAAAAGAAAAGAAAACGGATAGTAGAATTTTAATGATTTAATTCAAGATTAGAAAAAATGTTCTACTCGTAAAATTATTTCTATGTCGTTACATATATTATTCTAATTAAAGGTATAAATCATATATATATATATACATATATACATGTATGAATAATAAATAAACGATGTTTTCATTTTGTTATATTTTTCCGATTATGTTGGCGTAAAATTTATGATAATCTTGTGTGATTTTAATTTTTTCGAAATAGCATTTATTTAATCGAAGAAACAAAAAGAGGAGAAGTAGATATTTAATTATTTAATCCAGGATAAGGAGAACGTGCTACAAAATTTTTCTGAAAAGTCTACGAAATGCAAAAAATGAATAAATAAATAAATAAATAAATAAATAAATGATTAGCGAGTAAACGACATTTTCATTTCGTCAATTTTTACGATCAAATGAACGTAAAATTTACGATAACCTCGCGTGATTTTAATTTTTTTTTTTCGAAATAGAATTTATTTGATTCGATGAAAAAAGGAAGTAAAATTTTAATTTTAATTTTAGTAAAGTTATTTTCATAAAGTAATTTCTTGAAGAGTCCATCGAAATATTAAAATAATTACGAAGTCTCGTTTCTCAATATTAAAATACGTTCTTACGGTATCCTGAAAGTATCTAATAAAGTTTTATTAACCGAACGTGTAATCATCGTTGTTCATCTTATTAACTGGCCAGTAAAGTGGCTAGTTAGTAGAGAATAAATTTGCTCCCCTGTAATCGTTGGTCCTTCGCGTGGAATTATGTGAAAAATGCGAACGGTACGGATAAGCGTAACGGTATTCTCTTTTTTGTCCGATAATACGACGAGAGATAAAAAAAAAAAAAGAAAACGAAAAAGAACAAAAAAATCAAGTAATATGGACCGAAAGAAAAAAAAAAGGCGAAGGAGAAAATGAACAAAGAGCAAAAAAAGAAAGAAAAAAAAAAAGAAAGAGAAACAAGAACAATTCGTTGATCTTCTTTATCGAAGGGGAAGAAAAGAGACGACGAATAAATGGGAAAAATAAAATAAAATAAAATAAATTAAAATTTAGCAAAAAGAAAAAACAGCCGTACGGCCGTTCGAGGTAAATATTTTTGTACGCGTCGCGCGTTTTCGAGGTATCGAAACGAAGCGAAACGAAAAAAGAAAAACAAAAAACAAATTATTTAATTTTCGTCCCTATTTTTTCGATTGTTGTTTCTCTCGAAACCTCGCTATTATCGGGGACGGGGGGAGGAGGTGGAAAAAAAGGAGAAATAAATAATATCACTCGTGGTACGTGTCAATGGACAAAACGATACTCACTATCGACGCGATACGATATCATCGCGTCATCGATTTAACGACGATTCAATTTTTCACTTCGTCGACGAACAAACTTCCGTTATTGGTTACAGTCCACGTACGCAGGACGGGCGAGAGCCCTCCATAAAACACAAACGTTTTATCGCTCATCCCGGTGTATCGAGGTATCGAAAATTTAAATATGTCACGTAACCAACCCCAGAACCCGATACCCGAGAAGAGAGAATGATTTTCAAAACTAGCCCGAGGTCATATTGTTGGGAATATCGTGAAACGTAAAATGAATTCATATAAATTGGAAATCTCAACATAACGAACACAACGGAACGAGAAACCGTTTATTGTTGTTGTTGTTCCGCTGTTGTTGTTGTTGTTGTTTCTCTCTCTCTCTCTCTCTTTCTTTCTTTCTATCCTTTTTTTACTTTTTATTTTCTTTGTGAACGTGCGCGCGCTTATGTGCGTCGCCGTGTCGAGTAATAAATCAATTTCCCTTATAGAAACTTAAGAAAACTTCGCCATTCGATTATTACCATTAGCATTATCGACGGATACAATCGAAACATTTAATTTTCCGCATGGATTGATTTAATGGCTATTGTTTTTGCGTCGTATATATACACATATACATATGTATATAAATGAATGCACGATCATTATATATATTCGAAACGTTTTAGGTCGACTTTACGAAATATTTTTAATTTTCGCGGAGATATTAGCGAATGACGTTTTTACCCTTTTAACATTTCTCTCGAATGAAGTGAGTCGAAGAAAGAAGAAGAAAAAAATTAAAAAAAAAAATAAAAAACAAGAAAAAGAAAATAAACCAAGCAGTGTCGCCGTAACGAAGCCCTCCCCAAACCCCCAATGATCCTCTTTAAGGGCTATAATCAAACAACGGACCAATGAGCTTGAAAGAACACAAAATGTAAGTTGACCGATAAACCACGACCGTTTACGCTTTTTCGTTATGATGTTCGTACGGTTCGATTCGTACGTAACGTGACGTGGTACGTAACAAATATAACGGGTGTATGAAAGAAACGAGATAAATTTCTTTCGACGACGAATAGAAAACGGTACTCGCGAAGAATCTTACAAGTGTTAGATACAACGTCGTATGGATTTTCTGAGATTCTTCGAAATGTAGAGGTTCAATTAAAAACATTCAATCGACTATATATCGAGTTTGAATTCAATTATAGTGAATCAAGTGATTCGACGAATGTCTATTATTATTATTTTTGGTTTTGTTGTTGGGATTTTGTTTTTTTTTTTTTAATTGTAACACCCGATATGCAGGACCCGGTATTCCGACCGAAGATACATTCATAAAGAAATCGATCCAAATATGGACGCAATCAGGCACCGAATCGGGCCTGATAAGTCAATCGTAATTGACGTTTTCTGACGCTTCGAAGGAGTCTGAACAATCGCAGCCTTGTCCGTTAATATCGAAATTCTCGAGATACACACAGGGAAAAAGAAAGAGAAAGAGAAAGTGAAAGAGAGAGAGAGAGAGAGAGAGGAAGAGAGAGAGAGAGAGAGAGAGAGAGAGAAAACGTATTTTCTTCTTAATTTTTTTTTTTTTTTTTATAGGTAGAGTTTAAAACGTGCGTGCGTGCGTGCGTGTACGAAAATATCCGATATATTTACTGATTCATTTGGAACAATAATATCATTTCCGTTTGACGTTAATTAAATTCGCGCGATCATCGAAGAAATTATTAAAAAAAAAAAAAAAAAGACGTTTCCTCGTCGTCCAACAAGTTCAATCTCGAAGAATCTAAATTATTGATATCGTCGTGTTAATACGATTCGAGTTATGAATCAACGTTTCTTGATATTAATGCGATGAGATATAATATATTTGTTTTTAATGAATACTACGGTGTGGTAAACATTTGTTTTTAACTAATACCTCGGCCTTAATACACATTTATTCGGAATAAATAAATTAATACATTTGCTTGTAATAATTACAGCGACTTGATACATTTGTTTGTAATGAATAGCGTGGTCCAATACATTAGTTCGTAAAGATCAAATATATATTTGTTGGTGATTAAAACATCCACAATACATGTGTTTTCAATCGATACTACAGCACAATAGATTTGTTCTCAATGAATAGAACGGATCGATACTTACATATGTTTATAATGGTTTATAGTATAACGTTTAAAAATCCGATATAAATTCGGTTCGCTGTATATTATTTTATAATATAACGTAAAATTGAAAATTATTCAATGTATAACAAATTAATTAATTATTTGCGATTAATAATTATTAAAAAATTGAATTCATCATATACAATGCCTTGAATTAATTAGATTCAATTTATCAGGTATGACAACGTACGCCGTTACGTTATATGTATATATATATATATATATATATATTTCTTTTTTTAAATTTTAACCGTTATCCACGACATTATTACGTAAGTCGAAGAAACATTCTGGCAAGAAATTTTTCTAATTCCCTACAAAATTAAAATCGTTATCCTCGTTTTAATCCGAAGTTTAACAAGCATTAGAAAGTTTAACGTGCCATTAGAAAGAAAATTAAACGTGATCGATAGATCGAAAAACTCTCTTTATGAAATCGTTTTAACGCGATCGCGTTTTCTCGGAGAATTTAAAAAAAAAAAGAAAATAAAAATAAAAGAAAGCGAAGAAAAAAGCTTAACGGCCTTTGGTTTGGTTAAAACGAGTTGTAATTATTTTTACCTCGGTATGACTTTTGTCGAACGATACAACTTTTCCTGTGTTCTCTCAGTGAAAGAAAATCGTTTCAGGAAATCGACAGCAAGGGAGGAGGGATGGAAGGAGAAAGGGAGGATCGGAGGGAGGGAGTAAAGGAGTATCGAGGCCACACTGGGTGGTCTTTTCACTAGCAACATTCATTCTCCGTGTTCCTAGACGAGGACAACCGGTCGTTGCTCGGAAAATAATTATTAAGCCCTCTCTCTCTCTCTCTCTCTCTCTCTATCTATCTATCTATCTATCTATCTTTCACTCTCTGTTCGAAAAGAGAGGCCTAAGAAGATGGTTAAATTGCTGGGATCGTTCGACAGTACCGCGTCAAGAGGCTACAAGCCCTTTCCCAGCAAATCGATGATGAAAACCGGTGGAGGAAGTAGGAGAGAGACAGAGAGAAAGTGAGAATGAGAAAGAAAAAGAGAGAGAGAGAGAGAGAGAGATAGAGAGAAGTAAGGAACATCTATAAAGAAAGACAGAGATAAAAGGAGGAAAGGACATCGGCTAGACGGTGGCTTATAACTAACGACCAATTATCCGCTTTTACAAGCGTGGACGCGCCTATTAGCAATGTTAAACTGCCCGACGACAACCACCCGAGAGAGAGAGAGAGAGAGAGAGAGAGAAAGAACTTGGAGTATCGTCGCTTATGCTTGTCTCTGCTCGATGATATAGTAATACAAGGGATAACTACATAACCGCTAATCCGACTCCTCGTTACAAGGCGTTCATAAATTCGATGCTTTGTTAGAAACTACTTATAATCCGACCTGAATACAACTCGATTTTCGAATAATTCTCGACGATTCTTGAATGACAACTTTTTTTTCTTTTTTCTTCTCTTTTTTTTTCTAATAACCCGAATTTTTGTCCGTCTCGTCCGACACTATATATATTATGTTTTCTATACTTGTGTTGTCAAGTGTTGTCGAACTTTTGGAAAAGATTTTTAGAAAAGATTTTTTAGAAAGATTCTTTTTTCTTTAAAAAAAAAAAAAAGTACGAATTAATTTTTCTACAATTTTGTCAGGCATAATTATATAAATTACAAATTGTAAATATATAAATATTTTGTAAATAGGTACGATGTATGGTTTCTTTACCGTCGACTTTAATGGCTTTAATGAAAAATTATTGTAAGGAACTAATAAAAAATGTAAATGATTATTTATAGGAATATTTCTTGTCTTTTCGAGCCAACGTTAATATAAAGCAATTCGATGACACATTTTTTTTTTTTTTTTTTTTTTTTTTTTTTTTTTTTTTTTTTTTTAATTTGGAAAGAACAAATCTTATCCTTTTGTTCAGCACTTGTTGTCCTTATATTTATATTTTCTATTATTAAATAATATGTCGAGTATTTAAAAGGAACGAGAAATGATTTTTGTGGTATTTTGTCATTTACAAATTATAAAATACTTTCCTCGTAAATACGTTTAATATATTGTTTCTATCGAATAATATAAATTTTAACAATTTGTAGATTATAAAGGATAAAAGTAATTAGAAACGACTAATTGAAAATAAAAATAAACAATTGTCTCTATATATGTTTATTCTCTTCATGATCTGACATTATTACGAAATAATTAAATTATTTCTCGAAATAAAAACTTTTCATCCTTTTATCCGACAATTTATTATATTTCTTTCATTGAAATGACTTGTTGAATTTTCAGAAAAAAAAAAAAAACGAAATAACATAAAATTTCATCACGCATAAATTAGAAATTACTTTTCTCGTTAATACGTACGATATATTCTATCTATCGTACAGTATATAACATAAATTAGACAATTTGTGGAACGTCAACGATGATAGTAATTAAAACAAATCGGTATGCAAATAAACGATTATTTCGATAAACATTTACTCTATATTTCGATATAACGTTAATACAATACGAGGTATCGACATTAGGCGATCGATGAAAATACAAATAAAGATTTGCGATCGAAACGAATCGCATTGGACGTATCGTCCTTTAAAATATCGATCTCGATAATCTAAACTAAAAAGGATTCGATCGTACGGAGAGAACAGAATGGGATATTCGAGTTTTATCGAGCGAAGCAAAAACCCGACGGTCGATCGAAACGACGCGGTCCTACCACCGGTCGTGCTGGATCTTAAATCAAGGATATATACATATATATATATATATATATATATATATATATATATATATATATATATCGAAAACTCTAGACAGCATAACGTGCACGTAAATAAATAATTATTCGATTT
>OU964974.1:3801904-3901904 GCA_918808275.2 Dolichovespula sylvestris | reverse complement strand
TTTTTCTTCATTCACAAAGTGGAAACGTCGCTCGCATCTCTTTCTCTCTCTCTCTCTCTCTCTCTCTCTCTCTCTCTCTCTCTCTATGTCCTCTTAAAATCGTTAAACTTTTCCCATCTTATCCGTCCTTTTTGTTCATTTTTAAATAAAATAAAATCAAAAAGCAAACATTTATACAAAGTTTTTATATAAACTTCTGATAAAGGAAAACTTTAGTATAATAATAATTGTCCTACGCATACCCTTTGTATTTCATTACTCGTGTATAATTAATTTCATACGATAAATAATAAAGTTATTGTTCGCAAACGTTTCAAATTTGTTTCAATTAGCTACGAGACAAATTTTATATTAAATCACAAAGAACGTTCTCCATGTTTTCGAGTTATTCGAATTAAATTCGAATTTAATGTACAATTCCTACGTACCATCGAATGAGAGTACGATATTACGTCTCTTTTTCTCTATTTTCTTCTTTTTTTCGTTCTCTCTCTCTCTCTCTCTCTCTCTCTCTCTCTCTCTCTCTCTCTCTCTCTCTCTCTCTCTCTTTTCTCGTCTATTTACGTCGCCATCGTCGTCGCCGCCGCGTGAAAAATCGAACATACGATACAGTTTTGACACCTATGAACGTTCGTAAATCATACTATGGCTGTGTACCGACTGACGGGCATAATCTGAGCCCAAACCCGTTAAAACCCGTTATTATTACGCACGATTATTCGTCTCGATTTATAACGTCGAACATTTTTATCGCCCACGCATAATCGTCCACCATCGACATTTAGTTCACCCTATTAAACCCACTAATTCTATTCGAACTATATGTATTGTACACTTCCAATTGTATCATCGATGATCCTCGCCTATCGATTGTTCTTTTATGATCGTTGATTTATCGTACCGAGTGAAAACGGTACAAGAGGGGGGCAAATTTTTCTTTCCTTTTTTCTTTCTTTTTTTTGTGATATATATATATATATATATATATATATATATATATATATATATATACCGCATATCAGTCGTCAAATATTTTTCATAAACCTAAATATAAAATGTGATATAAGAGAATTATTTTATTTCTTTCTTTATATATATATATATATATATTATATACACATATATATACATATATATATATGTGTGTGTGTGTGTGTGTGTACATAAAGAACTACATATCAATCGTTGATTATTTTTCATAAACATAAGTATAAAATATAATGTAAGAGAAATATGCTTTCTTTTCTTTTGTTTTTTGTTATCTTATATACTGGACATGAAAATTAATATTTCTTTTATTTTATCGCATACGCATATAACTTTATTGATTTTATCGATAGAATTGTTATAATTAAATATTCCACTTTCTGGAAAAATATAAATACCAATATCCGATATTTGAAATATTGACATAGTATTGTGAAAATGTTGTAATACAAATATTAATCTTTTCAGATAATCAATTTACTTGGATATATCTATCGATAATTGTATTAAATCGATTGTAACCAACGTTCCATCTCGTATAAAATTACAGAAGAACAGTTACATTGTTTTAATCATGATAACATAGCACGAGTTACAATCAGATAATATACGACAATATTCTAATAAGAAAAAATATATATATAAATATAAAAATTTATCGAATATAAGTATCAATTTTCGATAATCGTTCGTATCGAAATATCGATATTTGAATCTTAAAACTGTCATAATAAAAAAATTTTCAAATAGTCCACTTACATCAAATTATATCAAATCGATTGTAATTAACGTTGTATCGTATACAATTACGAAAGAACAATTTTATTATTTTAATTACGATAATATAAAAGGGGTAACTTTAAATATTGTATGAAACTATTTTTAATTTAAAAGAAAAATATATACATACGATTATTTGTATGTATATATAAAAAAAAACTGTGTATTACAATTTACAATAGTAGAAACAAATATTAGTGTCGTGAAGGAAATGATAAAATTACCTTTGCTATCGCGTAATTACAAAGCCGGAGTACGGTCTTAACGAGAAGATGATAACGAGAACGATTAATCGATACATTTTGAAAAATGGCGGTAACTAAACGTCAATCGTAACACGGAAATCAACGTTAGGTGAATTTAATGAAAGGTGGTTGACTTGCGAAAGGGATGAAAACGCGTTATTATTATATCGTTAAGGGGCCGGGTGGATTCTCGTAAAACGTTCGTAGATTCGCCACGTTTATTTTATCGTTAACACAGTGACATTACACAAGGAAGCGGCCATTAATAACTTTCGATATCTTCGCTACGAATGTTTCGTTACGTATTCGAAGTAACTTCGAAAATAAATCCGCGCACGAATCGGTGATTATGTTCGAAGGATTACAAGTTTTTTTTTTTACAATTAAATAATAAAATAAAGATTACTAATGAGAACCGTGAGAAATGTAATATAGAAGAAGGAAAGATATCAAAATTAAAAGATATACAAAAGTTGAGTCTTCGTTAATTAAAACAAAAAAAAAAGAAACAAAAACCAACAAAAAAATTCTTCCGATTCATTCTATTTGATACAAAGTAAAGCATAAATCGGTGATTATAAAACATATATATATATATATATATATATATATATATATATATATACGTCAAATGAAAGATACAAAAATAATATTTCGTTAATTAAAAAAAAAAATAAAATAAAAACAAATTCCAGTTCGTTAATCTAATATGATACACACGCGCGTGACGTTTGAAAGAAAAAAAAAATAAACAAGATTTTTGCATATATTTATAATCATTGGATATTTTCAAAATTAACTCGTAAGTAACAATAATTGTTTCATTTGGATAATAAATAAGATAAACAAAATAATTGTCGGCGACGAATTAACGAGCAGACGTTTGAAGGAGAGTCGCCTCGGGTCCCCTGTAAGACGGTGATCCCTCGGGCGATACAGAAATTATAAATTTGCATTATATAATAAATGTAATTAAATATCCGATGATCGTTGCATAATCATTAACATCTAACCAACGACTGCGTAATCGCATTTGGCCGTTATATTTCATTATTTTATCTTTCGTACGAGCGATCAGAATCAACGATATTAAAATAATTAATTTATATTATAAAAAGTAATAATTGATTGATATCGACGGAGTCGTCTGGCCCCCTCCACCGCCACCCCTCTCGTGAAATATTTCTGACCCCTCGAACCCGTCGAACGTTGAATTCGTACAATTTATAGTTACTCTATTTATAATAATTCCGATCATACATTTTGTTACGAATCCTGAAGGTTTAATCATCGTACGAATAAAGACGACCGACATCCCGAGATCGGATGACGCGAATGACTGATCATTATTAATTCGAAAATGTAAATGACCTTCCGTTCCATTTCGATCCATCATTTTCAGTAAATAAGAGAGAAAGAAAGAAATGAAGCAAGAGAGAAAGAAAGAGAGAGAGAGAGAGAGAGAGAGAGAGAGAGAGAAATAGAGAATGACTTAACGAGATAGAAAGAATCAAAAATAGAGATAAAGAAAAAGATAGAGATAGAGAGAGAGAGAGAGAGAGAGAGAGAGAGAGAGAGAGAAAACAATAAACAGTGTATAGAGTACCTATGGTGCTCGAACTGATAGGTGGTGCTACACATATGTACATACATACATATATTCGTGTATAGTAAATACGCAATCTCAGCTGCATTGCTGGTATAAATCATGCATAAATATTTACTCGACAACAAGAACAGCGAACGGGTTAGCTTCGATACTCAAAGGTGTCCACGATCGACACTTTATTGTGCCAGTTTTCCTTCTCAAAGCGAATATCGTGCCCGGATATTCTCGTGTCTTTATAGACGATGTCCTTTACGAAGTTGACTTCATCGAACGATATCCTTTTCAAAAAAAATATATATATATATATAAATGATGGTATAGGTAGACAGACTTTCTTACGAAGAAGAAAATGTTTGACACACGATAACTACTTACTGAACTCTCATAATCATATATATAATCATACATATGTGGATATATGTGTATGTGTGCGTGTATATATATATATATATATATATATATATATATATATGTAGATACTCTTTGAATAACTTTGAGAAAAATATACTTTCTTTTTTGCTTCTTATTTATGTGAAACGAAAGGAACTGTCGTATATCAATAAAATCTTTTAACTTTTAATCAAATTCACGGAGACGGATTTTATAAGATAACCGTGAATTCATTATTATAATACTTATTATAATAATTTCTTTTTTATACTTGTCAGAGAAAAAATAAGGATCATGAATATAACTATATATAATATATAATATATCTATAATGTATGTATATTGTGTATGCGTGTACATTAATTATAATAATTTTTTCTTGTTTTTTCTTTTTTTTTGATTATCGATGAAAAAATATAGGACATAAATATGTATACACACACACGCGCGCACGCACACACACGCGCGCACGCACACACACGCGCGCACGCACACACACATATAGATATACGTACGTGCGTATGTATATTTTGACAATAATAATAGTTATTATAATAATTGTTTCTTATGATTATCAATGAAAAAATATATAAACACGTATGTGTGTGTGTATTTCTCCTCTCTCTCTCTCTCTCTCTCTCTCTCTCTCTCTTTCTACAAGCTTTAATTCTACATATTTTCAAGGCGTTCATTTGCTTTGTTTTTACAAGACCTGCATGTGTGTTTTTAAGTAAAACGCGATAAATAAGAAAGAAGTTGTGTCTCTATTCAATCGTCACTGTAAATACACGTTTCTTCCGTACGAGCGAGCGAGCGAGAGAGAGAGAGAGAGAGAAAGAGAGAGAGAGGGCTCGCTCGCGCGCTTGCATCAGATCACGCAAGAGGAAATAATAATTCAGCATGCGCATACATACATATAAGTAAACTATTCTTGCAAGTCATCCGTGATTCGCAAGCGCATACTCGGTACGAATATAATGACAGCCCTTTCTCCACGTGGATGAACCTGAACGATTTCATTTACATTGCCAAGAGCGACGTGAGTCGTCGAATCGCTTTTTTATCTTTTCACTTTTTCCCTCCGTTTCTCTTTTCTCTGTCTTTGCCTTTTTCACTTTTTCTTTTCTTCCATTTCTTTTTCTTCTTCTTTTTGTTTCTTGCTCCTCCTCCTCCTCCTCCTCCTCCACGTCTACCTACCTCACCACCGCCGTACCCTTTTTATTTTTATATCGACCACCGCCCTATCATTCTATCGTTCGATCCGACATGTAATCGGTCTTGTTTTACGAAGAGAAAAAGAAAAGGAAAAACAAAACGAAGAAAAATAGACGTGAAATGCAAACAAACGTGCGAGATTTTATTCGACAAAAATATCGAGTAAAAGGAAAAATATTCGCGAAGGAATATTTTCGAACTGAAGAATGTATCCGTCTTTTTTCGTCTCGTTCGTGTTAAGGAACGAGTTAAAGACCGGCGTGAGTCATCGAATACATATTTTTCTCTTTGCTTCCTACATCGTCGCTATTTCCTTTTTCATTATTATATCGACCATCGCGCGTTCGATCTTTAATCATCGTCTTAGTTTACCAAAAAAAAAAATAATATATATAAAATGTGTGTGTGTGTGTGTGTGTGTGTGTATAAAAGCAAACAAAAACATGTGAGGTTCTAGCTGATAAAAACATAAAAAAATATTTGCTTCGATAATATTCCCCTCCCCCCTCCCTTCCTCCCTCTCTCCTCGAAAAAAAAAATATCATCTTCACATGTATTTCATTGAAACTACAATATTATAAATCTTCAATAAATTCCAGATGATATTTCAAATTAAAACGCGTATCTCTCGTCTTAATCTCGTTCGAATTAAAAATCAATTTAAAGAGCCAGATGGGTAGTCGAGTAACTTTTTCTTCGCATTTTTTTGTTTCCTCTTTATCTCTTATCTTGCCACCAACTTCTTTTTTTTAATTTTTACATCGACCGTCGCACGTTCGATCGATTTGATCTTTAATCGTAGTCCTATTTTACAAAAAAAAAAAGCAGACAGACGCGCGAGATCTTATTCGATAAGAGATCAAAAAATTTTTTGCTTCGACAATATTCCCCTCGAAAAAAGAAAAAAAAAAGAAAAAAAACAAAATATCATCCTCGCATGTATATCATTGAAACTATACAACAATATCATAAATCTTCGATAAATTCCAAATAAGTTTTCAAACCAAAACACGTATCCTTCGTCTTAATATCGTTCGAATTAAAAATCAATTTAAAGATCTGCGATTGAAATCGTCGAGTAATTTTTTTCCCCTATCCATCCCGCTGTCATTATTTTCTTTTTTTTTTTTTTTTCTTAATTTTTATATCGATCGTCGCGCGTTCGATTTGATCTTTGATTCGTCATATTGAAAAAAAAAAAGAAAAAAAAAAGCAAGGAAAAGCAGACGAACGTGCGAGATTCCAGTTGGTAAAAAAAAAGAAAAAAGAAAAAGAAAAAAAAATATTCGCTTCAACGATATCACTGAAAGTAAATAATTTCCGTCGTAAACGAACAATATTAAAGATCTTCGAAAAAAACGTTTCCAACTTAAAATATCCTCGATCTCTTCCTCGTCTCGAAATCTTTCGCGATTAAAAAAAATCAACTCGTTTTAATGGATACACCGTATGTATCATTGTGAAACAGCAAGGTTAACCGTAAACGCGTAATACAGAATTATTTCTTATACGATAATAAACAACCGTTCCCGCGATTACTCGCCGCTAACTCCTTACGTTGTAATCGAAAAATTATTATCTCGTTAGGCGCGAGCATGAGACGAGGAGAGGAAGAGAAGAGAAAAGAAAAAAAAACAAACGAAAATAAAAAAAAAAGAAAGAAAAATAAAGAGAGAGAGAAAAGGAGCGATAAAGGAAGAAAAACGAAAAAGGAAAGGAAAGAAGAAAAGGAATTAATCGATGACGTAGCACATTGGTACTTACTTAAGAAGGTTGAGGGTCATGAGTGCCCAAATGAAGATAGATCAAAGGAAGGCCGCACACCTACGCGGTTGTTATCGAATCAGAATCGAGTGGTAATGCGTCATATTAATAGATCCTACTACTAAACTCGTATAAAACATCTCGATGGGATCTCGTAGGTGTAAATCTCGTTCGACCAAATTCAGAATACCTACAAGATCCGCTTTCTCTTTTTCTTTATTTCATCTCTACCTCCTCCCTCCCTCTCTCTCTCTCTCTCTCTCTCTCTCTCTCTCTCTGTGTATCTTTCTCTTTCTCTATTCTGTCTCTGTCTGCCTGTCTGTCTCTCTCCCTCTCCCTCTCTCTCTCTCTCTCTCTCTCTCTCTCTCTCTCTCTCTCTCTCTCTCTCTCTCTCTGTTTCAATGTGTGTCTTTCTTGTTCTCTATTCTGTCTATATCTATGTGTGTGTGTGTCTCTCTCTCTCTCTCTCTCTCTCTCTCTCTCTCTCTCTCTCTCTCTCTCTCTCTCTCTCTCTCTCTCTCTCTCTTCAAAGTATTTAATTTATCCTCGTGTGGTTATGCCTACGCTTTACAGCGTTCATCAAAGCGTGTTTCCTGCCCCCTCCGCTCCACCCCTCTATCTGTTAAATTAATTACGTCGAGTGATTCGAGAATCGATCGCTCGCGATCGAAGAAATCGATACTTTCTGAAACAGCGAGAGAGAGAGAGAGAGAGAGAGAGAGAGAGAGAGAGAGAGAAAATTAGAGAGAGAGAGAGATAGACTGACATAGGGATAAATAGAAAGTAAAAGATACGTGTCTAAGTCCTCTGGACAAGTACTATAGATTTTCTAAGGTTTAAAAAAAAAATAAAAGAAAAATAGAAAGAAATAAATGACTTCTTTTATTCTTTTTTTATTGGTTATTTTTTTCCTTTCTTCGTAATCACACAACGCAATGCAATCGTTGTTAGAATACGATTAATGGGGGGCGGGGATAAAATACAAAACGATAATATGGCCGATATGAAACACATACAAGAGTGAATTACACGTAACTATGATAGAATCGATATATTCTAGATATTGAATCGTTTGAACCGTGACCGTAACTCCTCGATAAAAAAGGAAGAAAAAAAGAAAGAAAGAAAAAGAAAAGAAAAAGAAGAGAAAGAAAAATATAAATATTATTGAACAGAGGCATAGAAAAGGGGGAGATCGAATTTTAATAATATAAGACACGCTTATATTATGACACGCCTTTGAGAAAACTTTTATGGTTAACCGAGCGCGTAAGGAAAAACTCTTTCCCCCATTGGTCCGTGGCGTATAATAACACGTGTCTCTCTCGTCCACGGGCCATTAAACATGGGGAACACGTTGCATCTATTGGTCCATTGTGTCACCTCTAACTCTGCCTCCTTGCTCTCCTTACCAACACTTTTGCCGTTGAACTAACCGATCTTCAACTCAGATTAGAACATAGTATAACAATATATATAGCGATCGTATATTTCAATTGGAAACCGGGAAAGAGATCGAAATCGAAATCAAAATCAAAATCGAAGAAAATGAAAATGAAAATCAAAATCAAAAGCAGTCAAAATCAAAATGATAATGAAAATGAAAATTATAATGAAAATAGTGATAATGAAAATCCTAATAGAGGTCAAAATTAAAATTAAAATTAAAATTAGAATTAAAATATAAATAAAAATGAAAATGAAAATATAAATGAAAATAAAAATGAAAACATAAATGAAAATAAAAATGAAAATAAAAAAGGAAACGAAAATAATAATGAAGATAGTGATATTGAAAATCCTAATAGAAGTCAAAATTGAAATTAACATTAAAATTAAAATGAAAATGAAAATATAAATAAAAATGAAAATGAGAATGAGAATGAATGAAAATGAAAATGAAAATAAAAATGAAAATGAAAATGAAAATAAAAATAAAAATGAAAACGAAAATAAAAATGAATATCGAAATCGATATCAAAATCAAAATAAAAATCGAATTCAAAATCGAAATCGAAATTGAAATCAAAAGCAAAGTCAAACAAAAAAGAAAAATGAATGGAAATCCCTCATTATTTATTTATTTTATTTTATATTGTTTTTCGTTTAGTTTTCTTTTTCCATCCTCCCAAATGTTTATTCACGCAAACGAATAAACATATACCCATCGTTCAGATATAACACCTCTGTGTAGAATCATGAGCGTGTAATATTTTTTCATTCTTCCTTTCAAATTCATTAGATTAATTTTTAGATTTATTTGCAATAACGAAGATATATCTGCACATGTGTACATATTAATGTGTACATATATATGCATATATTGCACACATACACATGTACGTATGCACGCGCGCGCGCGCGCACGCACGCACGCACGCACACACACACACACACACACACACACACACACACACACATACAAGCATATACGTTTAATTATTATATTATCTAACGCTGATCGATCGTCCGCTCATAAATATTAACAGCTCTCTAATTATCTAATTATCGAATAATATTGAATATTCTCGTAGGAGTAAATCTCGTTTCGAAGCTATAACTGCTTTCTCGCAAGTTACTCCTTCGATCTCCTCCAAACCCCACGCCCTCCCCCTCCTTTACCCCGCCACCGCATTGGACTCCCCCTTCCTTCCATCCCGTTCATCCGTCCATCCAATCCATCCATCCTTCGTCATCCCCCACTCTTTCTCTTCGTGAATTTTTTCTTCACTTTTTTTCTTTTTGTCAGAACGTACCCACGCTTCTCTAACGTTTAACTCGAAACGCATTTCCGGTGCCTCTCACTTCGTGCCGTTTCTCCAGATCACTCACAATCCACCCACACGATAATTTCGTGGACCTCCCGCGATTCATCGGCCGAGTATATTTACGTACGTATACGTATATCCATGTAAGAATCTATGTATGTATGTATATATTAATGTATGAATGTACGTATGTATATATTAATGTATGAATGTACGTATGAATATATGAATGTATGAATGTATGTATGTATGAATATATCTATGTATGGAGTATGTACGTATGTTCATATGTATGCATGCATGCATGCATGCATGTATGTATGTATGTATGTGTGTGTGTATGCATGTATGTATGTATGTATGTATGTATGTATGTATGTATGTATGTATGTGTGTGTGTATGCATGTATGTATGTATGTATGTATGTATGTATGTATGTATGTATGTATGTATGTATGTATGTATGTGTGTATGCATGCATGTATGTATGTATGTATGTATGTATGTATGTATGTATGTATGTATGTATGTATCTATGTATGTATGTATGTATGTATGTATGTATGTATGTATGTATGTATGTATATATGTGTGTGTGTATGCATGTATATATGCCTCTATTTAAATGAAAAGATTTTTAGAATTATTATTTACCGGTTGGTGGTCGCATCGTCCGAGCTTTACTCTTCGCGATATTTTCTTCGTTAATTTCCTTTGTAATATGTTCTCTGTTCATTTTTTATCGATATTAATTCACATCATTTTCTTATAGTATATCGTTCGACTTTTTTAATCATTTTTCAATTCTTCCCCTGTACTGAATAATTTCATACGTAGAAGATTTTATCAAGTATATGAAAAATATCGACCTATATATATATATATATATATATATATATATATATATATATACACCTATGTTTATTATTCGTTTGATTCCATATAAAAATATTTATCTGCAAGGTTGATTTGTTGTTTACCGAAATTATTATAAACAGTATGTACATGAAAAAAAACCATACACACACACACACACTTTTGTACGTATCTATATGTATAATATATTATACATTTCGATTCTTATGTACGAAAGATATATAATGTAAATCGAATTCTTTATAATTGAGAAATTGATAAAATGAAAAATGCACAATGCTCTGTCTCCGAATTAGTTTACCAGTCGTATCCTTTCTCATTAATCGTCTATTCTACGAACTTGTAGAATTATACTTCATCCAGTATCGATGACTCCGTCGAGAGACGACTTTAAAAACGCGTTTTTAAATATTTTACATATCAAGCAGAGCAAATAAATGTTTATTCAATATCGCACTCTATGTCACATGAATAATTATTCGTAGGGAAATCTATGTTAAATTAGCTATTTACGAGCCTGATCGATTAGCTCGACTTCTTTAATTTTTTTTTTTTTAATTTAATTGATAAAGCACTTGATGTACTCCTTACTTTTCCTATTCACAATAAATATCTCTCCAATTTCCTGATCATTTAATATCATTAAATGAGAGAACATTTTTTTTGCCATCGAATAAAATATATTTTATTTCAGTAATAACGATTATTAATAGATTTAATAAGTTTTATTTCAATTTATATTCCAAAGAGAATTTTAAAAAGCAATTCACATTATACAATCACATTTTCTTCACTTTTTCCTTTTCGATAAATCAAAAATTTAATCGATTAATCAAGTGACAACCGGCTCATTAATGTTACTTACGTTTTACAACGCAAGAAAGAATTAATATAAAAATCACAAATGACGATCACATCGGTCTGATATCATAATTGATTTCTTTTTTTTTTTTTTTTCTTTACATTTATTTTATAATTCGAATATCGTTATTGTCGATATTTTCGTCAATTCTATTTTTTTACATTTCCCATTCAATCCTATCCTGTGAATTTTATCAGATTAAATACGACGAACCTTTGTTGAAACGAAATCGACTGTAAATTAAAACATATTTCGTTTTATGTTTCGAATTTATCAACTGATATATAATTATCACGTTTTACAGAATCCGCATACCGCATCGCTCTGCGAAAGAGAGAAACAATGTTACGAGAATCTTATGGTAGTCACGGGGAAACGAATTTTTTCGTTAAATCGTTTAAAGGAACATCGACAATGAGACGTCTATTTCTATTGCAAATCTTCATCGTGGTCGTTAATGCTACGTCAGAAACTCTACGGAGAAAACCATCGTCTAGTTTAAGAGGTAAGTGGAACAATAATGATGTATTATATATATATATATATAAAACATTTTTTAGAAGTAAGATTTACAAGTAACAAGGTAGGTAGCTATCCTTGAAAGCTTTCCTTGATCGTATATCGCGTTACCACGATAAAACAAAGAGAGGAATTCATTCCCTCTTCACCCTCTCCTCCCCCACGCCAACAACCATTTAAAAAGTTACATAATTGAATTCGAAATGAACTTTTAGATGGGAACGTATAACGTCGAAAACATCGGACGAGTTATTTCTGTCAAATTAAAGAGCAAAGTTCGAAAAGATTTCTTTATTGCTCGAGAAGTTAAAAAAAGAAAAAGAAAATAAAAGATGTAGAAGAAATTTTTAATTCGAACTCATTTTGAATGACAGTTGTAATTCGATGACAAAAATGAAGCAAGGAGGTTATTTTAATTCTATAGAAAAAATAAATGATCCAGACGCAAGCCAGACGAAATTTTTAATGGGGATTCTTTCCAATGACAATGATCAGATAAAGAATGAGATAATTATCCTGTCGCGTTTAATTGACGAGGAAAAAATTTAAATAGTAAAATCGATTACGTTCAAATCATCAATCAAATCAATAATCATACGTCAAAATCATCAATTCATCGTTATTAACAAAATTTTTTCGAGCAATTATAATACTTTTTCTTGTCTTTTTTTTTTATTGTTTCGCGAACGGCATCGTCGTACTTCGTACTGAATATAGAAAGAAAAAAAAATCGAAACCAAGATCGAAATCAGTGTCAAGAAAGAAAAAAATTTGAAAGGAAATTATTTCTTATATTTTTTATATTTTCTTTTTGTTTATTAATTTCTTTTTCTCCTAATACTTATTCGTATAAAGGAACAAACAAGTAAATAAATATATATATGTATTTATTGTTTAAATAAATACTTTCGATATAATCCCTGTGAAATCAAGCCTATTGCAATGTTATAATTATATACATATATCTAACGTAGGAAAGAAAAGAAAGGAAGAAAAAAAAAGAAGGATAGACAAGTCATGTTGAATTATTTCTAATCGTTATACCATCTAACCTTTTAAAAACAAGTTCAGAAGACAAAGAAAAGAAAAGATGAAGACAGGAAGGATTTATCGATTAGCGAAGATCGATAGAAATCTTCGGGGTGGAGCAAAATGCTAATCTTCAACTTTTAATAATTCACGTATGTATGCTATAATGATGATGATGATGATGATGATGATGATGATGATGATGATGATGAAGATGATGATGATGATGATGATGATGATGATGACGATGATGATGATGATGATGATCATGCTGATGATAATGATGATGACGATGATTTCGTTGATAGTATATCTTATAAGTAGTAAATCTTGGAACAAGATTTTTAATTACGCTAATAAATGATCTTTTTTTTTAATGTATCGAACGGAGAGAGAGAGAGAGAGAGAGGTTGATATATATATATATATATATATATATATATATATATATATATATATATATATATATAGGAGGGAAAAAACAGTATCGTGAACGAGAGAATGAACAGCCTGGGGTATCGAGTTTATGAAGCGTTTGATATTTCCACACGATATTTTGCTGATCTTATCGCAATATATCGAGATTCAGATATCGTCTGGACCACCATCGACGCTGTCTTGCCTGCAGCCAATCGGCATAACTTTCAAGTCCTCTCATCTTTAACTTCCCATCTTTTACCGTCGAGAAATTATTGCCGATAAAGCAAATTTGATGGACAGAATCGGATCGATCGATTGAACGAACGATAAATAGAGAAATACATAGACTCCGTTATGTAATATCATGCAAATAATATTTCGGCTTGATTTAATTTCCCTTTGATAAAGCAAATTCGTTCAATGCGCGGTATACCACACAAAGAGAGAGGGGGAGAGAGAGAGAGAGAAGTATACATATATATATATATATATATATATTCATTCGAATTTTATTCGATCAATTTTATCGCTAAGAAATCTCATATATCAGATCTCCGATAAAAGAAAAAGCTTCTTGATTCTAATTTCTTTGTTTCAAATCTATGAAATTACAATTGATTATTATTACAATTAAATTAATAAAACATTATTACATACTACATTACATTGATATTAAAGGTTATTATTAATAATGTTAATAAGATCGATCGTTCTATCTATCTTCTATCAATTCTAGGTAAATACTTTATCCGTACAAATGTTTCCCTTACGATTTAAAAACCTCCCCGGTGGTTCGACGTTTCAAAAGTGTAACGCCTTCGATCAACATTTGTTTCGATTAACGGGATTACCGTTCGTATAAACCAAAAAGAAATAAAAATAAAAATAAGAAAAAACGAAGCAAGAACGAGAACGAGAAAACGACAAAGGAATTAAAAGAGAGTGAGAGAGAGAGAGAGAGAGAAAGAGAGAAGGAAAGAAAGGAAGGGATTTGCACCTACGCAAAAGGACACGTTTTAGATACGAACTTGAACGCTCATGAATGTAGATTATAACCGTGGATAATTTCTCTTTCCTCTATCCTTACATCGAAACAAACGATTGTAAATATTTATTTCCATTGTCATACTCTGAATAACTGGTATAGTAAAATGCAACGAGCACGATTCATACATCTATACTTTATGTATTCATCATATTTATATAGTTGTCGTATGTATCTTATAAATATACGTACGTATGTAAATACATATTTATATGTACCTCTAAAGTAAGTACGCAGAACGTACGTACGTTTATACGTGCTGTGGGTATGGTTGGATGTATTAGAATTGTGGGTGGGACGGGAGAGAGAGAAAGAGAGAGAGAGAGAGAGAGAGAGAGAGAGGGTGGGAGAGAGAAGGAAAGAGTAAAGCACTAATACGGTATAATATTTCGTATGCGAAATTAGTCTCTCGTTAGCGTGCAATTATTATGATCACGGAAAATTACTGTATGGCCAAAGAGTTGTTTACTTAACGTCATTTACACAGAAAAGCAAGCGAGCAAGCAAGCAAGTAAGCAAGCAAGCAAGCAAACCACGTCGAGCCATGCTATGCCATGCCATGCCATGCCATGCCATGCCATGCCATGCCATGCCACGCCACGGGGCAGACGTAGGGTAGCGAGTAATCTGTCCACTCTCTGTGACGTTTCGTTATTACGAAGTTATTAAATTGGCGAGCGAGAGCGGTAAGGTATTAGAGAGAGAGAGAGAGAGAGAGAGAGAGAGAGAGATGATCTCTACCAACTAGGAACTACTAGAAACAAGAACGAATTGCCTTCGTTGGAACCTCTTCTAACCCTTTTCCTCCTCCTCCTTTTATATGGTAATATAACTCTCTCGTGCAACTTGCAAATTAGCTTATAAGAACGTTCGTGCACACGCCGAGAAAGTTACCTGAATAATTCTACCGATTCGAAATTTATTTTTTATGAACAAACAAACAGACGGTTGGACAAAAGGACGGACGAACGAAAAGACACGAGAACGAAGATATCGGCGCATCGTGAAAGGTGCAATTATTTTGGTTTTGTTTTGATACTGTAACTAACTATGGATGAATTTGTCGAGGGCTAGTTATTATTTCGTTAAAATAAGTGATCAATCGACGGTCAACATCGAATGGTTTCGTCCTTTCGATTTATCGTATAATTCAATTGGGTTATTTAACGTAATTGAACCATTACGAAAGCATTTATCGGTTTTCAGCGATTTCGTATTATGGATATCTGAGCGCACATATGCGTATCGATTTTTAATGATAGTCGGAGTAAACTCGAAATTATTATATATTATAGTATCGTTTGCGCATCACTGCGTAAATAAATAATAAAAAATAATCTTTGATTTATATAATATTTCCAAGAATACTTTATAATATTGTGCAGTTGAATGTTAACAACAACGAACGTTCGTTCCTTTAGCGTTTGTGCGCACGCCGAGAAAATTAACTGAATAATTCCACCGATTCGAAATTTATTTTTTATGAACGAACAAACGGACGGTTGGATGGAAGGACGGACGGACGGAAAGACGCGAGAACGAAGATATCGGCACATTGCGAAAGGTGCAATTTTTTGGTTTTGTTTTGATACTGTGACTAACTATGGATGAATTTGTCGAGGGCTAGTTATTATTTCGTTAAAATAAGTGATCAATTGACGGTCAACATCGAATGGTTTCGTCTTTTCGATTTAACGTATAATTCAACCGAGTTATTTAAGGTAATTGAACGATTACGAAAGCATTTATCGGTTTTCAGTGGTTTCGTATTATAGATACCTAAGTGCGTTTCGATTTTTAATGACCGTCGGAGTAAACTCGAAAATATTATATGTTATAGTTTCGTTTACACATCACCGCGTAAATAAATACTAAAAAATAATCATTGCTTTATATAATATTCCCAATAATACGTAATACGTAAAATATTCGGTTAGCAACGATTAACTGCCTAATTAAAATATACAAACACCATGATACATAATAAATTTAATGTATGCATTCTGCAGATTAATGTTAACAGCAGTGAACGATCGTTCCTTGAAATTTAACGAAATAGAAAAAGAAAAAGAAAACAAAAGAATATACAAATAAAATGAAGAGGAGACGTAAAGTAAAAATCATTTTACATTTGATAATGCGATTTGAAATGAAATTATGACGCCAAGCAAACGACCAAACAAGTAATATTTTATATATATATATATATATATATATATATATATATATAAGTACATATTAATACATAAATGAAATATTCGATTAACAATTAACCGAGCCCTAATTGAAATATACAAACACCGTGGACACCTAAGAGATATAATGATAGACGTTGCGAAGTCGAATGTTAACAAGAACGAACCGATAGTTCCTTGAAAATTTAAAAACGTAACAGAAAAAATAAGAGGGATAACAAAAGAGATAGATAAATGGAAAGGAATTGATCGTAAATCACGATTATTAATGCGATTAGAAACGAGAAGGTATGGGCGCCAAGGAAGTAACCGAGCGAGCGAGCAAGTAAAACGAGCAAGCAAATAAACGAGCGAGCCGCGAGATAATCAAAAATACGGAGTGTTGTAGCATGTGCTCGAGATTCGAGAAGAAATAAGAAAACTAGGATGAGATGGCGTAGAATACGACGTAGGACCCCCATTCATGGAAGTCGCTCATTGAAAATCCAACCTCGTGTGCTAGTGCATCTGCAAAGAGAAGGAGTAAGGACATACCGGGGTGGCGTGGCCTGGTCTGATCTGGCCTGGCCTGGCCTAGCCTGCCCTGGGCGTCGTGGTCTAACATAAAGTGGCCTGGCATGGCTTAGCGTGGCCGTGGCGTGGCCGTGGCGTGGCGTGGCCGTGGCGTGGCGTGTCGTGGCGTGTCATGGCATGGCGTGACGCGGTGCGGCGTGCTGCGGTGCAGCGTGGCGTGGCGTGGGTGCTTCGTGTTCGTTCGGAGGATAAAGGTGGAAGAAGAAGAGGAAGAAGAAAGAGGAAAAAAAGGAACGAGACACGCAAAAAAAAAAGAAGAAGAAGACGAAGAGGAAGAAAAAAGGAAGAAAGAAAGAAGAAAAAAAATCCCACGAAGAGAGGAGCAACGTAAGTGCGACTTGTACGTACTAGCGTGTAGAATAGCGTGGGCAAACGCTATCAATGAATCCTACACGGCTGGATCTGTGCTATCCCCCTCCTCCTTTTCCTCTTCCACCTCCTCTTCAACCACCTCCTCCTCCTCCTCCTCCTCCTCCTCCTCCTCTTCTTCCTCGTTCACCTCATCACTTCGTCTTTCTCCTCCCTCGATCTTATAGATCGCTCGAAGCAGCCAGCACGAAAATCGAGACGCATAGGTTTCTTCGTTCTTCTTTTTGTTCGTTCGTTTTTCTTTGTTTGTTTGTTTATTTATTTTATTTTTGTATTTTTTTTTTACTGTGTTTCCTCCCCCCTTTTTTTTTTCTTCCTTTCTCTCTTTCTTTCTTTCTCTCTTTCTTCCTTTCTTTCTCCTCGAAACAAACCGAAACCTTCCTGTCCATCTGCCCGTCTCTCCCTCTTTATACCTTTTACTCTTTTCCTTCACGGAGTAAAGAGTAAATAGGCGTAGGCGATGAGAGACGATACGTCTGTCCCTCGATATTTCATTTCGAATCGCGTGACTCGGATTTTTCTATATTTATTTATATTTATACGTACACGTGTAGTTAGTACGATAGATGGATAAGAAATTTTTAACGATCGTATTATAGTCGGCAACTTGTGCGAGAGAGCGTTTCTGTAAAAAAAGAAAAAAAAGAAAAGAAAAGAACAAGTAAATGGAGTTTCGACTTTTTCGGTCAAATTGTATTTGTACGTATATATATATTTATACATAACATACATACATACATATATATATATATATATATATATATATATATATATCTGATCGTTGGAAGATAATATACACTTTTTGCCCTTCTTTTTTTTTGTTTGTTTGTTAAATGTTCCAGCCCGGTATATAAGCGTACCGTGAAATGAGATATAATCAGAGGGGGGTCAATCTAATCGTGACAGCGAGGTAGTTAGCTCGCATTCCCACGAGGAAATAATAATCGAACGATTCTCTGGCGTCATCATGGACCGACAAAGCCGTAGTGATGCTAGTCGCATGGGAAAAATTCATCACATTCATTTTGTTTTACCACATCGTATCTATCTATCTTTTATTATAGCTCAACGATGTTACGTTTTAAGACCGCATAATAAATAAATAAATAAATAAATATATATATATATATGTGTGTGTGTGTGTGTGTACATATACATATACATGTAGCGTGTACATATATATGTATGTATATAAATATAAATTGACTTCGTGTCCCATCCGTCAAGCCGATGGATTAGAAACTCGTCGATAATTTTGTGAAAATGACGGGACACTCCGCGAATTAACATTATCGACGTTACGTACGTACGGTATCGAAGAAAGCATTTATCTTTTCAACTGCTCATAAATCACGAGAAATATAAACGAGTGTCCGGTCGGTCCAATGTGTATGTGTAAGTGTGTGTGTGTGCATGTGCGTGGAAAACATACCGGACTGTAATCCATCGTGTTACATGAGCTTTTATCTACGTAACATTTCACGTCCTAAGATAACTACATGATACTTCTCTCGCTTATAGGATACATACACTTTCAATGTGGATAATAGTGTTTACATAGCTCTACCGAAAGCTTCAAAAACGGATTTATTCAACACATACACACACACACACAGGCACAAATATATATAAATTATTATTTTGAAGTAATATATATATATATATATATATATATATGTGCGTGTGTGTGTATGTGTATTTTTTTCACCCTCCTCGTGCATTACGGTATAGTTAAAATTAAACTCGATATGATTATAAGGGAAGAAAATCGCCAACGCTTAGAATGAGATTTTGGAATTTATTTTTCCTTACACACACACACACGCGCGCGCGCGCATATGCATATATATATACATATATATATACGATCGATTCAGTTAATGCCCATTAGAATTTTATCCTATTGCAAGATATTAAAATTTTATCCTATTTATCTTAATCAAACTAACGTTCAATCATTGTAATATCTTTAATTAAATATTAAATTAATTCTAGTTGTTATTATAGTTTTTTATTATATACTTATTATTATAATTGGATTAATTTAAATTATTCGATGATCCCAGTATTGATCGTACGATGGTTCGCACATTTATAATACAATTGTGTGACTTCTTTTTCTTATTTATTTATTTATTAAGACACAACACGTCGTTGGAAATTAGAAAAAAAAGTTTATACTCTTTTGCGTCGTTGCGGAACATAAATTTTCTAGCCGAAACAACATTTTGTTAAATTTTCATTATTTTCATTATTTCATATTAATAATAAATACAACATTTAATAATAATAATTTAAAATTTCAATAATCACATTTAAAAATAAATTTTTCAAAAGTTTCATTATTTCATATTAATAAATACAATATTTAATAATAAAAATAATGTAAAATTTCAAAAATCACAACATTTAAAAATAAAATTTTCAATAATAATACAACATTTAATGATAATAATTTAAAATTTCATATATCACAACATATAAAAATAAAATTTTCAAAACTTTCATTATTTCATATTTATAGTACAATTTGATTATATATAATATAATCTGATTGATAATATCAATTGGATATATAGGGAAAAACATACACATAGACGCACACACGCACAGACATATATATATATATATATATATATATATATATATATATATATATATATATATAAAATGTCGTTTCTATGAAAAAAAAGGTAATTATTTCATTCGCGACCATTCCAGTCGCCACACACCGATCTAATCGGTGCGCCTATTATTTTTGATAAACGGAAGATCGTTTATCTCCCAACGGTGCATCATGATCGATCCCTTACCTTCCATCCGTAACTTTTAACCATAAACTCACGGTAACACGGTAAAGATAATTAAACGTCTCGTTCTCGACTGCATAGATGTAAAAAATAAAAAAGAAAAAAAAAGAAACCAAAATAAAAAAAAAAGAAACAGAAGAAAAAGAGTGATAGAAAAATAAATATTAAACGAGTAATGTTCAAACTCGGAGAATACGATCGATAAATTTTATCGGATCGATTCATCTTCATAGGTTAATTTATGACTTTTGGTATGTGCCGTAAAACGATAACACACAACACTCTCTCTCTCTCGTCTCTTTTCATTGTATTTTTCTCTTTTTCTCTTCCTCCCTACACTCTCCATCTCATTCTCTTTCTCTGTCTCTCTCTCTCTTTATCTCTCTTTATGTCTTTCTTTCTCTTTCCCGTGTCAAAGTAATGCGTTTACATGAGTTCTAAAGGAAGTTGTAAATCCTTAAGTCTCTAAGTTCCCTACGGGAGTAGAACTAGAAACGCGAAGAGTATCGGCACGTGAGAAATTTCCTACTTGACTTCTTTCCTCGTACTTCTGTACGTTCTCTCCTCTCTCTCTCTCTCTCTCTCTCTCTCTCTCTCTCTCTCTCTCTCTCTCTCTCTCTCCATCTCTTTCTTTCTCTCTCTGTGTACGTCTCTCTCTCTCTCTCTCTCTCTCTCTCTCTCTCTCTCTCTCTCTCTCTCTCTCTCTCTCTCTCTCTCTCTCTCTCTTTCACTCTACTCTCTCTATCTCCATCTATCTATCCGTCTATTCATCTATCTATCTCTATTCCTATCTCTATCTGTATTATCCACCTCCTTTACTCTCTTGGTTGTCCTTCTTTCCTTGCCGACGACGACTCCAGCCGTCACTTATCGAACTGTAAACTACCTGCCACAGCGTGTTCCCCTCGACAGCGTAATAAAGGATTTCACGATTTCCCTCGAGTCAACGAGTTACGACGTCTTTATCCAAAGTGAGGAATGGTAGATGGCAAAGGACAAACACGTAGTACCTTGTCTTCCATCTCCGTTTAAACGATTAAATGAACAATCGTAACTATACAATTTTTAATTACTATATAGACACACACATATATATATACATGTGTATATATATATATATATATATATATATATATATATTTATATTTATGTATATATATATATATATATATATATATATATATATATGTATATATATATATATATATATATAATTATAAATATATATAAAAATGTAATATATACAATTCTTGAACGCTTTTATATTCATATGTAAGTTCATTTACTTATATATACATATGTATAATATCCATATATTATACAGGGTGTTTCAGCTAAAGGAGGAAAACATACATACATAACATTATACTATAATATTATATATATATATATATATATATATATATATATATATATATAAACTATTCATATATGAACTATTCATAACATATCACTTTTTAAATCATTCAAAGTATGCCATAAAAGTTTTTCGCGTCATAAAAAACAAAGAAAATATTTAGGCGGTCTGCTTTAGCTGAAACACCCTGTATATTATATACATATAATATATAATATTATATATATATATATATATTATGTATATAAATATAGTTCTCAGGATAAACGTTCTCTTTAGATTATCAAACGTGTTTTAAATAATGTTGCAATTAACATATTTTTCCTTGTACCCATATATATGTTTCTTTTTTATTTAATTAAAATGATCCCAATTACCGGTATTTTGTGTGCGTGCGTGCGTGCGTGTGTGTGTGTGTGTGTGTGTGTGTGTGTGTGTAATCTATCTAATATCTAGATTATATATATATATATATATATATATATATATATATATATGTATGTATATATAATCTATCTAATATCTACCGGAAATGTAAATGATAATTGAATAAAATATCTTTCTCGTTTTCTGAAAACAGTTTTACAGAATGATTTCAAACGAGATATCTCCCCTCTATCTCTACTTATATTATTTTTAATTTTCTTTCTAAATATATATATATATATACACTCACACATATATATAGAAAGTACTCTCTGTGTTCGTAAAAGAACTCTTCGTGTTCGCTACGATAGTTGTGATCGTCCGAACGGAAATAGAAACGTTTTACTTGTCGTGACCCTAAGATAGAAGGAGAAAGAGAAATAGGATTTTGCGCGATATATCTCGAAAAGGATCACTTCTCGTGTGGATCCTCTAGGCGTGGGCTCAATACGTTATTACAGATCGAACGATCGAACTAACCCACGCAAGCCTTCCTTCGTCTCCCCTTCCACAGTTTCTTATTCGTCCTGTCTGCCCCCGCAGGTGCCGATGAATCGATCGATTTTATTTCTTCGATCTCGCTCCTTCTCACTGTATCTACTCGTCCGCACTCGCTAAACGATACTATAATAGAACCCGAGATATCTACACCATATTTTTCATCCGTTCCCTTTTCCTTCCCTCTCTCTCTCTCTCTCTCTCTCTCTCTCTCTCTCTCTCTCTTTCTTTTTTTAAAATATATTATTAATTCAATTTAATCTATAAATCGTTGAGACAAATATAATAAATAATGTGTAAATTCAGTTAAATATATATTATGTATTTAAAATAACGTGTATCGATTATATCCAGTTAAACATTATATATATATATATATATATATATATATATATATATATATATATATAAATACTTTTATATAAAAATTATAAATAAAGAGTAAGTTGTCGTGGCTTTAGTAGAACAAATGAGATTAATTTTGAAGAAAAATTTTCTTAATCAACAAATTAATTAATCGAAAGCAAAAATTGTTTTTTTTTTCTTTTGGTCGTATAATCGACGATAAATCCCATTCGAAGAATTTTATGTATCGATGAAGAAAACAAAAAGGAATTCTTAATATTAATTTTTTAATATAAATAAAATCGACGAAATCAATGATGTTGATAAATATTTTTTGGCGGTTTACAATCGATGATACGTATTGAAGAATTGCGTATAGACGCATCGATGAAGGAGCAAACGAAAATTGTGTGATATTAATTTTTTACTATCAATAAAAACGAAGGGATGAAAGAGGAAGGTAAGAGATGAGTAAATGAAAGTCCATGATAATCGGTAGTAATATTGAATTAATATATATTTGCAACATTATAAGTGAAATGTATTATAAATCGTAACGACACATTTCTAATCTTCCTTTCATTGGAAATTAGATGAAATGAAAGTTATCGCAATCGAGATAAATCGATCGAACGACTATGTCGAGATAGAAAAAAGAAAATTTCGTACTGTCTCGTCGTTGTCATCGACGTCGACGTCGTTATCGTCGATATGACGGAGTCCAAGTCTTTGCTGACTAAAAGTAGGCTTGCCTGTTGGCAGGTTTGATAAAAGTCGAGAAGGCTTACACGATAATTAAGTCGTAGCGCCGTGATTAATCGACCCAGTCTTTTGAGTTTGACCAAGAGTCCCTACCTACGGAGTTCTGCGAAAGGACGAGAAGCGTTGTCACGATTACTTCAAATTGTACGCCAATCAAATACGTTAAAGAAAGAAGAAAAAAAAACAAGAAAGAAGTTGAACTTTTCTCTCTTGAATAAGAGCAAATAATATACGAAAGAAACGTATGCAAGTGATAATAATGAAAAAAAAATATATATATGTGTATATACAAAAAAGTGATATTTATGTATGAAAGAATATAAAATACATTTGAATCCTTCGAGTATAAATTTATTTGTAAAAATATTTTAAATTAATAGTGAGAAGTAAAATATTTGAATAAATCAAAAAAAAAAATATATATATATATATATACATGCATATTTATGGAGTCCATCATATTAATCGATTATACCGTAACACTGGTTTATATTCGATATTTAATTTTTATAATAAATGCAAATATTAATAATCATGAAAAATTTATTTCATACTTATCGTAGGATATAAAACGTCAACACGATTACTTTAAAAAGTACAGCAATCACATACGAAAATAAAATGTAATTGCTCTTTTCTCTTTTGGATAAAACCATGAATAATAACAAAATAAGTATATACGAATAATAAAAATAATCATAAACATATATACGAGAAAAAAAGATATTCGAAAATTTCGAATGTTCCAGTAAAAGTATTATAAATAAACAGTGAGAAGTAAAATATTTGAATTAATTAAATAAAAAAAAATATATATATATATATCCATAGGATTAACCGATTATAGTATAAAACTGGTTTATATTTGAGTATTTAATTTTAATAATTAATACAAATATTAATAATTATGAAAAATGTTTTTAATAATTATCATATTTAATCCCATTCTACGAGTTATGCAAATTAACGAGAAACGTCATCAACGAAGATTTCTTTAAAAGAATACGTCAATCAAATGAAAAAAAAAGAATACTTCTCCTTTCTATTTTAAAATACACAAACGTTAATAATCATGAACATAAACATGCGTGTGTGTGCGTGCGTGCGTGCGTGCGTGCGTGCGTGCGTGCGTGCGTGCGTGCGTGCGTGCGTGCGTGCGTGCGTGCGTGCGTGCGTGCGTGCGTGCGTGCGTGCGTGCGTGCGTGCGTGCGTGCGTGCGTGCGTGCGTGCGTGCGTGCGTGCGTGCGTGCGTGCGTGCGTGCGTGCGTGCGTGCGTGCGTGCGTGCGTGCGTGCGTGCGTGCGTGCGTGCGTGTGTGTGTGTGTGTGTGTGTGTGTGTGTGTGTGTGTGTGTGTGTGTGTGTGTGTGTGTGTGTGTGTGTGTGTGTGTGTGTGTGTGTAGAAAGAAATATATACGAAAGAATATACAAAGAACATTCGAAAGTTTCGAATATTCGAAGAAGAAAAATATTATAAATAAACGGTGAAAAGTAAAATATTATGAATGAATTAAAATTAATAAAAGATATATCTGCGTAATCAAATTTAATCGACTATATCGTAACACTGCTTCGTATTCGATATTTAATTTGAACGATTAATGCGAACATTGATGGAATTATAGAAACGTTTCTTTTTTCTTCTTTTTTTTTTTCAAAATATTTATCGCTTTTATCCTACCCATCCTATGAAACGAATTGGAATTATATGTTTGTCGTTGGAGCGAATTTAAAAACGATATAATCTCAATATTATATTTAATATTAAATAATTTTATCAACCGTCGTCAAAATTATGATATAAACTTTATAGAACCATTCGAAAGTAATTCCATAACCGATCGTTAAATCTTGTACAATCTGTCGGTAGAAAATGCGAGAGGCATCGCATTAAACGCACCCGTTTGGAAACCTTGCCGGTCGGTTTATTTAATTAAAGTCGTCTCTCTAATTCTCCGTAAAAACGAGACCATCTGTCTCGTGTCTTCGTATTAACGAAGAAATGGGTACTCCGATTGCTCGAGCACCATTTTGTTAACATAGTGCCGGGATTGTGTCGAGATTCGCTCGAATCGAATAGACTTACGAAGAACGGACGTACTCCGAGAACAGGCACTGCTCGTTTCATTTTCTTCGAAAAATCGATATCTTTACGGACAACAGTATCGAGTATTGTAAAATGTTCCTTTAAACGCATACGAAACCGCACGTATCGAATCTACCAATTCGAGTTAACTACATTTCAATGATTAAGTCATTGCCGTCCATATATATATATATATATATATATATATATATATATATATTGTCGATTATTCCTCATTTATCATAAAATATGTTAATATAACATTAATAGGGATATGATATTGATAATAAATTATAAAAAACACGGATATATAATTTTTATTAAATATTAAATATCGAAATATTAAAATAGAGTATAAGATACATTATACGTTACAACGTATGTTAAGAATTAGCTGCACACACGCGCGCGCACGCACGCACGCACGCACGCACACAGACGACTACAAAATTTAATAATTCCGATGCTTGAAATTGTTTTATAGAGTCGAGAAGCTTAAATATGATATCTTTATTGATGTTAAATATATTAATCTTCCTTTATCTCTAAAAATATTAAAATTATTAAAATTATTAAAATTATTAAAATTATTAAATTTATTAAAAAATATTACTGTTACTTTAATATATCTACCGTTAAGAATTAGCTACTCAAACACTATAAACTTGAATATTTATGATGCTTGAAATTATCTTATTGACTCGAAAATTCCAACTATATCTTTATTAATATTAAATACCTAAATTCATTTTCTTCTTTTATTTCAAAAAATTAAAATAGAATATGTCACACAGCATTACTGTAAATATATATGATATTAAGAATTAACTACAGCATTAATATTAAATATCTAAACCTTTATTTTCTCTTGAAATATTAAAATAGAGTATAATACAAGGTATTACAGCAAGTATATACCTATTCTGTGGTAATTTGCAGTATCTAATCTTACCTAATCTTAAGATTTAGCAACATATAAGTACCGCAAGATTTTATATTTACGATGCATGAAATAATCTTATAATATCGAGAAGGTTAAATATATCATCTTTATTAATATTAAATATCAAAATCTCAAAATATTTAAGTACAATATAACATACGATATTACTTGAAATATATTCGATCTTCAGAATTATATATACACAACACAAACGCGCGCGCACCAAGATTTAATATTTACGATGCTTAAAACGTTCCTATGGTATCTATAAAATCAGATATAATGTAATTCTCTCTTACAACGTAATTATATATTATAAAGATATTATTTAATTATTTAATTAATCGGATATTACATATCTGAATAATTATTATTCTCTAAGAATATCGATGTAGATTGTAAAACGCAATGTTACTGTAAACGTACCTAATCTTAAGAACAAGTTACACAAACGGAAATACACGCACACGCTGTAAGATATAATATTTACATTAGCAAGATATAATATTTACGCATACACACGCACACGCACACTGCAAAATATTTACGATCCATTAAATTATCTTGTAGAATCAAAAGGTAATAATATAACACATCTCTATTTAATATTAAATATCTAAATTTCCTTTTCTGTCCCTCAAAATATTAAAATTGGATATGACACGCATTATTACTGCAGATACGTCTGATCTTAAGATTTAGCTACACACACACACATACACTATGATTTAATATTTACGATGCTTCAAGTTGTTCCATAAGATTTACAAACTCAAATATGACATAATTGATATTACGTATCTAAATCTGTATATAACTCTCAAAAAATTAACATAGAATATAACACACGATATTTACTGTTAATATGCCTAATGTGCAACACACACACACACACACACACACACACACACACACACACACACACACACATGCACATGCACGTGCTGCAGGATATAATATTTACGAGTTTTGAAATTATCTTGACGTTAAAAATTTTCTATCCAGACAAACACACACTGCGAAATATTTACGATTCATGAAATTGTCTTATAGAATGAAGAAATTGAAAGAGAACATCTTCATTAATATTACATATCTATATCTTTTTTATTTCTCTCTCTCTCTCTCTCTCTCTCTCTCTCTCTCCCCCAAAATATTAAAACATAATATAACGCAGAGTATTACAGCGCAGGTGTATCTAATCTATGTTTACCTAACGTTAAGAATTAACTATCCAGACACAGCAGCGCAGGTACACGCCCTCTCACGCGTACACACACACACGCACGTACACGCGTTCGCGTTTGCCGTAAGATTTAATATTTACGATCCTCGGAATTGTCCTATGGGATCTAAAATCTCGAAAACGATCCAACGCGATATTTATCTTATAAAATCTGTCATACTCTTTACATTATAACTACCGTGGAATACTAATAAACGCGCATTCGTTTCCTCGAGTATCCCGTTGATTTAATGAATTCGATAACTTAAGAATATGCTAATTTACGTGTTCCTTCTGGATCAGTGATGATCACCCGCTAAAGATAAGCCGAAATGAGTCATCGGCCAAGACTGGTTTTGTACCGTAATACCCACACATCAAAGATAAAGAATCGTTCGTATGTCTAATAATTTGGACTTTGGCGAGGACTTTCGCGTTAACCGGATGGTCGATTGGAAGATTGAGAACGTGGAGAGGGTGGCAGGAGGGTGCGGGGGAGTGAACCGCAGGAGAAGGAGGAGGAGGAGGAGGAGAAGAGGAGAAGGAAACTTCGATGTCTCTCGTCTTGTTCTCGACGATCGGAATCCAGAAGCGAAATCCCGCAAACGAGTTTATACGACTAGAGAGAGGGAGAGAGAGAGAGAGAGAGAGAGAGAGAGAGAGAGAGAGAAGATTGACTGATTAAAAAAAGGAAAGAAAGAAAGAAAGAAAAATCCGATTCTCGGGGACGTAAGTTCCTCTTATCGTCTCTTCCCTCGTTCGTTTTTCTTATTTTTTTTTTTTTTTTATTTTAATTTTCGAACGAGCATCGCTGATAAGTTAACATTGATAAAATGGGGAATATTTATAACGTGACGTAACTTGAATAAATATGAATTACGTTTAACGTTAAGAGCCAACTGGTAACTTGTAAAATTATGGAATCTATAAATGATAAATCTATCGCGTCGGTTCATTTTTATTTTTAAATATATATAATCGTATTAAGACGATGGATGTGAGTCGATGGATGAGAGTCGATGGACCCTGTTGATGGATTGATTTCGAGATACCACGCTTTTACGATAAAATCGTTAATGCGTGTTTATATATATATATATATATATATATATATATATATATATATATATATATATATATATATATATGGGAGAGAAGGGGAACAGAAAGAAGAGATAGAATACGTTTTAATTAATAATAACGGCGAATGCGTAGACAGAGAGATATTTATGTTTTATATATTATATAAGTCGGGTATAATAGGTTCGAAAAACATTTGTAGTTAGTTATTGATTATTTTCGGATGATTTCGAGTGATTAAGCGACTGTGACTGGGTTTCATGTTCATCGATACGACGAGCATGCTGAAAGCAAGAGAGAGAGAGAGAGAGAGAGAGATAAAAAATAACGAGAGAATCAGGATCGAAAACAAACGATTTCAATTTTGCGCCACCCTGATAATGACCGTCAAAGAAAAAAAAAAAAAAGAAAGAATAGTAAAGAAAGGAGGGAAGTTGTAAAAAATTTATCCCATCAAATATGCAATCGACTACCTTACGAACCTCACACCTCATTCCTCGCACTTCGCGATAAGAGATACTTTTTCTTTTCTTTTTTTTTTTTTTTTTTTTTTGATGAACCCAAGATCGGACTCGTCAGATTTTCGAGCGAGAAATAAATTTCGTTCCCTTTCTCTTTCTTTTCTTTTTTCTTTTTTTACTTTTTTAAGAAACAACGCGACAGGGTGACAGATCGTCTTGGCACGGCACTGACGATAAGGACACGCATAACGACATATGGGAGGTCCATATTTCTATCTTAGTTCCCCCTTCCACCTGCATCTATCACCCTATCCAATGTAGGAGACTTTCGCTGATTGGTCGTACCGCCATTTTTCTGTCTTTAATGATAATGCTATAATGATGATTACGCCGTTCACCGAGCTAGCTAGAGACACACGTACACGTATACGTATATAATACGTACGTACATATATACAAAGATACATACATACATACATACATACATACATACATACATACATACATACATACATACATACATACATACATACATACATACATACATACATACATACATACATACATACATACATACATACATACATACATACATACATACATACATACATACATACATACATACATACATACATACATACATACATACATACATACATACATACATACATACATACATACATACATACATACATACATACATACATACATACATACATACATACATACATACATACATACATACATACATACATACATACATACATACATACATACATACATACATACATACATACATACATACATACATACATACATACATACATACATACATACATACATACATACATACATACATACATCATGTGTAGGTACTTACATGCGTATTTACGTACTTACGTTGTTCGGTTCGTTTTTTTTTTTTACTTTTTCCTTTTTACTCTCTTCGTTTAACTGCTTAGAATCTTGCGTACTATGTAAGTATGTGCGCATACTTACTTGGTACGTAAGTACTATAACAAAAACTTATTCCTCTCACTCTCTCTCTCTCTCTCTCTCTCTATATATATATATATATATATATATATATATATATATATCTTTATCTCTCTTGTATTCCCCCATGCGTGGAAAGCGCACAGATCGATCCTGATCTCCTTGCCATCAAGGACGTTCTTCAAGCACACTTCCCGACTTTCAGGAAAACATCCAATCGTAAAGAATGTTTCTACGTAGGAAATAAATACGTAGAATTAAGAAAATATTGTAACGAAAAGGGTGGGGTGGGAGATTGATGGGGCGAGGGAGAAGGGGGGGGTGAGAAAGACGTAGATTGAATATAGAAGGAAAACGCAAAGGTTTTATCGAATCGATTCGATTAATCCCAGAATATGATCGCATACTTTTATCACAGATAATGATCGCTAACGTCAATTAATTTTTAAATAATAAAACGAATGGAAAATTCTTTATTAGAACTAATGCGTGATACTCAACTTTATAAAACTATTATGGATCTGTAGGTTGGATCGATCGAATGTAATGGTTTTTATCGATCATTCTTTCAGATTGTTAATGACTTTGGCGATAAGGAATTTCGCTTTATCGTGCGAGCGGAAAAACGTGTTTAAATATTTATACGAATATTTGCTATTCCCGTTAATCCTGGGTTAAATCTGAAGGGGCATTTAATTGTACAACTTTTGACGTCAAGGAATGTCACTTTACGCCATACGAAAATTAAAAACAAACGATATACTTATCTTACACATTTTTCTTCTTCGCTCGACGGTAAACGTCTTACACCCGAACGCGCTTTTTTTTAATTGTAAAACTTCGGAGATAAGAGATCGTCGCTTAACGATACGAAAAAGTAAACGCGCGAAATATTTGACACACTTTCGTCATCACAGCGTTAACCGCGATACACCTGAATGCCGCTATAAGTTTATGTAATAATATTTTCTATGGAAAATTTAATAATTTTTATCAAAATCACTTTTTATTGGAAAACTTTAGCCGTAAGTAACGTCGGTTGATCGAACGGAAAAGTAAATCTGTAAGATATATCACTCACCTTCATCGTTCAACGTTAACCGTTTTACGCGCGAACACCAAATAACCTTGCAACATTTATCGGGAAAATTTCATGATTTCCTCGTCAACATTTTCTTTTTTTTTTTTAATTATACAATTTTTGACGTAAAAGATATAACTTAATCGCGCGAAAGATTGAAACATTTAACGCCTGAATGCGCTATAAATTTATTGCGATGCGTTTCGTAATATTTTTTTTTTTTCGATAATTTAATAATTTTATTATCGAAATTCTTTTGATCGTAAAATTTTTACCGCGCAAATAAATGTCACTTAATCGTACGGAAAGTAATTGTGGAATATATTCGACACAATTCCGTCGTCCGACGTAAATCCTGATACACCTTGAACGCGCTATAAATTTTTTGCAGTAACATTTCCCATAAAAATTCAATAATTTGATTGAAATTCTTTCGATTAAAAAATTTTAACCATAAGAAAACGTCACTTAATCGCGTAAAAAATCAATGTGCAAAATATTTAAACATCTTACGTCCGAACACACCGTAACCTTGTAGTATTTCATACGAAAATTCAATATTATTAAAATCTTTTTGTAGTTGTAAAATTGTAACCCATAAATATGAGATCACTTAATATTACGAAAATTAAATATGAAAAATATTTTTTACGAATTGTTTTCGTCCAATCTCTTAATTTTACGCGTCATTAAACTTGGTTTTACACTTAAACGAAGTTATACTGTTGGTGCATTGTAGAATAAAGTTACAGTATTTGCCACTCAACGAGGCACTGAAACGGGGAAGGGGAACATCGTAAAATTACTACGGCTTTGACAATTTGTTCGGTTGTACTCGAATAAGAACGAAAATCAATCGTTTGTTGGCAAGTCGGGACGAACAATGAGACATTTGATGAACTTTCGAAAGTTCCAAGATTTTTCTATTTTAATCGTTAACACAAGTTCATAAATACGCGAGATCTATGAACGTACGTATAAAATCAGCTATCAAATGCAAACACCTCGACTCCAAGACCAACCAACATTACAAGATTCCGCATCGTACTCACCATTCATTCGTTCAACGACATAAACCACCTAAGCGCGGTTATTATGTGATATATATGTGTATATATATATATATATATATGATATATATGTGTATATATATATATATATATATATATTTGTGTGCTGTGTGCTATGTGTGTGCGTATATTCGTACGTGTGTTACTTACTGCATCTAATGGTACCTGCGGTTAATAGTTATTTACGGTCTCTAAAGGATCTGGGAACTACGGACAAAGGATTTACACGTAAATAGGAATTATATATGTGTGTGTGTATGTATATATATATATATATATATATATATATATATATATATTATAAATATTACATAATATTAATGAATATATATATTTTTTTAATAATAACACACTACTTTTATAATAAAAATATACAAATTTAATGAATCCTTTATTTATTTATTTTTTTTGTTCTTTTTTTTACAAAAAATATTGTAATTTTTAAATGCATAAACATATTCGATTGTCGTGAGTAGACAAGAAAAATAATTCGGATATTCTTCGTTTAAATAAATCATCCTGTATATCTGTTAGAAAGAAAAAGAGAGAGAGAGAGAGAGAGAAAGAAGGAGAGATAAAGAGAAATAAAAGAAGCAGCTTTTATGATAAAGTGATGATATCCAGTCGTAGGGAATAAATATTATTTTATGGAGATTAACTTGAGGACAGGACAGTATGTAGTACCGAGATTGAAATTCGAAAAATGGAGAGATTAATGGACTGTGCGGTGTTACAATAAACGGATGGGGAACGATCACGACGGTGACGAACCCTGCGTGAAAACAATGGATGAGAGAAAAGATCGACTCGAACAACAAAGCATTCCAGGTCAGGCGTGTCCAAGTATAACAAAGGGAATTCCTTCAAAGTATTTACCAATGGAACGTTTCAACAATATTACACCGCTCGCACACACGCGCGCACGCATCGCGCCGCACGCACACAGACAGACACGCGTACACAGACTCGCGTGCACCCCCTCGTTGCATTTTTCTGTTTGATCGAATTTCTCAGTTCTCTCAGTACAAAGGAATAATTCTGTTTTATTAATCTTCTATAAAACTTTCGTTTCAATCTAATAAGTAACGCATGTTTTATGTACGCATTCGTGTCGGTAATTACAAGACAACGAAGGTAATTAATTGCAAGGAAAAAAAAAACAAAAGGAAAAACCAAAAAAAACACACGAGGAAATAGAATTCACGGGAAAGAAAATAATCGAACTCGGTCTCAATAATATCCGATACGTTTTTCGGGGATATCGTTTCAAAAAGGGTATCTTTAAAAGATATTCGATCCTTTGGAATCCGTTTCGTTTTACAACGTTTGATCTTTCGAATCGCAATGTATCTTTCTCTCTATCTCTCTATCTCTATCTCTCTCTCTCTCTCTCTCTCTCTCTCTCTCTCTCTCTCTCTCCCTCTCTCTTTCGAGACGAAGATATTTTCATTGTTCCTTCCTCTTCCCTTTCTTTATTTATTTTATCCCGTCTCGCAATCTCACGGCATGCAATTTTTACTTGAAAGAAAGATAGAAAGAAAGAAAAGAAAGAAAAGAAAATTATCACCCGTTAAATAATACATACGTTTCGTTGTTTCCGTTTCATCTTCGCGTTGAAGATAAATTGAAATCGCAATATCACTCGATTAAATTATATTAAGTTGTATTAAAAATAGAAATGAAGGAAAAAACAGAAAAGAAAAAAAAAATAAAAGATCGATAATATTTAGTTATTTAATAACATCGAGTTACAAAATTACATAACAAAAACATTCTCATTCGTAGTAATTTCATGTCAATTCATTAAGCATTTCGTGTAAGAATTCTCAAGCCGAATAATTTTAACAATATTAAATTAAATCGTCGACGTTGCAAACGGGATTGACTCTCTTTTACTGGCGAAGGATAAGGAAGAGAAAGAAGAAGAAAAAAAAAGAAAAAAAGAAATAATTCTCGTCTCAGTTCGGTGTAACTAACTCGTTCGACGTAAATATTAATCCAGACAACCGTAGACGATGACAACGAAAACGACGACAACGACGACGACGACGACGACGACGACGACGATGACAACGACAACATAGATAAAAGCGTTGTCTTCTTGCTCACCCAAGTCCATTGCGGTCATGCAGATGAATCCGCAAGGACGTCGACTGTCAGACGATTCTTACATGAAGACATATTACGGCAGCTGAACTGCGAACGCATTCTGCGACTTCTCCATCTTCGTTGCTCCTTTTCTCTTCTCATCTCTCTCTCTCTCTCTCTCTCTCTCTCTCTCTCTCTCTCTCTCTCTCTCTCTCTCTCTCTCTCTCTCTCTCTCTCTCTCTCTCCATCTCTGTCTCTATCTCTGTCTATCTCACCGTCCGTCCGTCCGTCCGTCTCTTTCTCTTTATCCTTCTATATCTCAGCCCATCTCTGTCTGTCTTTATTTATCCGTCTCTACTTTGTAAACGGATAGTTATTTAAACGCAATTATCCATTTAAATGTTAGATCACCGTCGACAATAGTCGATGGGAACAGAGATCGATCAAGGAAACGTCATGGACTCGTGCACTTTAAGAAGAATCTCAACTATCCGTGGTACGTTGATAAAAGTAACCGAGAATGATGGGGGGGGAATTGATTCATGAATTGAGAAAGTTATAAGTCGTACCTTCGGTACAGATTAAAATCTATCTGTGATTGTACGCGATATTCTTTCTACCATTCGGATTCTTCTACAAATACGAATTTATACTGGAATTTATCGTAGTTTTTATTCGTCGATACTCGTCGATGCTTATTGACGATTCAACGATGAAGAAATTATACAGGTATGCGGCTTTGGAATCGATATGGGACAATTGTCAATGTAAAACATTGGCACACCTATACGCATGTCTATGTATATTTTATATACATATATATATATATATATATATATATGTATAAAGAATTTATTTGTCAATACTTATTATCGATTTAAGAAAGAATGTGTATCTTAAGAATCGATACAAGAAAATTATCAATGAAAACATAGGGACACCTTCTTATTTTATTAAAGAAATATATCGAAATCTGTCAATACTTATTATGGATTTAACAAGGAATGTATGTCTTAAAAATCGATATGGGATAATTATCAATGTAAAACATTGGCACACCTATACGTACGTCTATGTTTATTTTATTTAACACATACGTATATATATAAAAAACTTTTCAATACCTATTATCAATTTAACAAAAAAGGTGTATCTTAAGAATCGATATAAAGAAATTATCAATAAAAACATCGGGACACCTTCACATTTTATTAAAGTAATATATCAAAATTTGTCGATACTTATTAACGATTTAACAATGTATGTCTTAAAAATCGATATAGGACAATTATCAATCTAAAATGTTGACATACCTATACGTATGTCTATGTATATTTTATTTAACACATACGTGTATATATAAACAAATTATTAATACTTATTATCGATTTAACAAAGAATGTGTGTTTCAAGAATCATATATGGAATAATTATCAATGAAAACATAGACGCACCTTATATATATATATATATATATATATATATATATATATATATATATATATATAAATATGTGTGTGTAAATTTTATTTCATATAAAAAATCATTCGTTAATATCAACGAGCGAATTTAACACCATTTGAAATAATTAATCTTTCCTTAATCGCCATTTTTTTTCTCTTCACGCCACTTTCGATCCCCGTTCGCCTAAGTACAACAACATTCGTACGTCGTTGAATATTTCCCTTTTCTCCTTCTCTCCTCGCCTACCTCTTACTTCACACATTTTACCTTCAACTCATTCGAAATCAGACATTAATTCAAATCATTAAAAATATCAAATCAGAACCCATTAAATTTCTGATAGAGACCGTAATTACGCTCGTTTACACGATTTTTCTCGACATCGACCGATCGCAGAAAAACAAAAAAAAAGAACAGGGAGAAACAGGAATGAAAAAGAAGAAAACAGGAAAGAAAAAAATAAAGCAGTAAGACGAAGTGTTTAGAAAAGAGGGCTTAGAGATATACGTGAGAGCGCGATATACACTGAAACTCTTGAAAGAAGGAAAAAGATATATATATACATAATAATAATATATATATATATATATATATATATATATATATATATATATATTTATATAAACAGAAAAGAAAGAAAAGAGTAGAAGAAAAAAAAAGGAGGAAAAATATTCGTACGTTCGAAAGTCACGGCATCGGTTGTCTTCTGTACGTCCGCCGCATGTACGACCCCATTGACAAATGAGTTTAGAATTCTCGTACGACAAGCATGCGAGAACTCGCACGCGCGCGCGCGCGCGTGAACGAATGCCCCGGAAAACATTCACATAAATCCTCACCGTTCCATCCATCACGCAGGATCGTACTTACGTACGTACCTACGTACGCCCATATACATATACGTATACATACACACACACACACACACACACACACACATATATATATATATATACTGTCGTACATGTTTTAGTCTAAGTCTCGACGTGTACATATATCCCATGAAAATCTCGTTCGAGAAGTCGAAGCTCATACCGGCGCTTAACGCCTCGCATTAATTGAACGCATTAATTCCTACCCCGCCGCTTTTTCAGCAATACTAATAAACTTTGTAACACTAACAACGTTATAATGAGCTTATATCATTCTTCTCTCTTTCTCTCTCTCTCTCTCTCTCTCTCTCTCTCTCTCTCTCTCTCTCTCTCTCTCTGTTTTTCTTTTCGTGAAGCGTATACACATTATATATATTAATTTTTAATTTAGATATATATATATATATATATATTTATATATTAATTAACAATGTTTTTTAAATCAAATAGAAACTTTTATAAACTATTTAAAAATATAAAAATTTTAATTTAAACAAAAATCTTTTTAAATTCTTTAATATTAGCGAAATTTAATTTAAATAAAATCTCTCGTGCAATCTTAAAAAATAATAAATTTTTATTCTCATTAATATTTATATATATATATAAATGAAGATTGTTTTTAAAAATTAATATTAATAAATAATCCATTTAAAATTTAAGTAATTAAGTAATTAAGTAATTATTATAATTAATTAATTAGCCTCAGCAAGTTCGGTAGTTTTTCATTAAAATTTTGTCACTATTTATTTATTACTGTATATATTTATAAAATTATTGATACATAAAATATTACTAATATAACGTGATTATATGCATATAACGAACTATTGAATCATAATAAGAAATAAAAAAAAAGAAGAAAAGATCACATAAAGGAATCAAGGAGTCGCACTATGGAACAGTTAAAAAAAAATCTCAAAGATAACAACAAGAGATTCCGTTCGATTAGGAAAGTTCAATGGGGGGAGAAAAAAAACAAACAAAGAAAACAAAAGAGGAAAAGAAAAAAAAACAGATAAAAACCACACTCTTCTAACCAGTTCAAAATGATAATAATACTCGTGTTCAGATTCGAGGAGCGTCCAAGCACCGCTAAGAAAATATCTACATTTCACCTATTGTGTGTCATTTACGTCTTCAACTTTATGTCCCTTTCCTTTGTACATTATTGCACTATTATCGCAACGTTCCTGACTGTTTTATTGAATGCATAAATAAATGAAGAAATTGCAGGTAGTATTGAATCGTGACAGGGCAAGTATTATGCCACCATCTCGGTTCAGAGCAACTTTTCTTTTTCTCTTTCTCTTCCTCCTCCTTCTCCTTTTCCTCCATGTCCACCCCCTTCGTTCCCCTTGCCTATACCTGTAGTATCCACCGATCTCCTATAACTCCGTTCCACCCCGCCATTCCGTATTTCCATTATTTCCTTGTTTTCTGAGCACACGTACGGTCCTCCAGACGTTCTTCCTCTCTACCAGCCACTTGGTGGCTCTTTCTACTCTTTCTAGTACATGCTTTTGCGCCATGGCGTTTACGAGTCCACTTGCTCTTGGTATAATGTTATAATCAGACCGTTTTACTACCCACGCTTCTCTACATGCCGCTGAATAAAGGCTCGACAAACGTTCCGCATATCGCCGTCGAGATCTCGGATTCCCAGGACGGTACTTCTCTCGGATTTAACAAGAGTAAACGATATGATAGAAGTGCGATAGAAGTCTATTCGATTGAACTTTAGCCGTCGAGTTAGTTTACGACTGACAATAACGTTCTTATTACCATTTATATATATATATATATATATATATATATATATATATATAATATTTATATTTTATATATATATATGAACTCTATTAGTAAACTGACAGTAATATTCTTATTAGCATATATATATATATATATAATGTATTTATATTTTATATATATATATGAACTCTATTAGTAAAATTGACAGTAATATTCTTATTAGCATATATATATATATATATATATATATATATATATATATATATATATATATACATAAATTTATAAATATAAAATGATTATACAGGGTGTTTCAGCTAAAGGAGGCTGCATAAATATTTTCTTTGTTTTTTTCATACTTTGAATGATTTAAAAAGAGTACTAATAAAAAGAGTACTTTAAAAAGAGTACTAGAAAAATAATACTATTATATATATATATATATATATATATATATATATAATAGTATAATGTTATATACATTATAAGCGGCCTCTTTTAGCTAAAACACCCTGTATATTTAAATATACATACATATATATATATATATATATATATATAAATAAATAAATAAGTACATATGTGTATGTATATATGATAGATATTTTATTCTCTCCCACAGGGATTAAAGGCGCTTTTCCAAAGGAACGTACCCAAACCTCTTACAAACCACTTACACAAACCATACATAAACTTTTCCATCCTCACACTTATGCCTACTTTACTACTATCATATAATGTATTTATATTTTATAAACATTTAAATTCTTTAAATATTGATGAATGATCTATTCGATTAATGTATGTATATATATATATATATATATATATATATATCACTTCTATTTATTAATTAAATATTTTTATTAATGAATGGTAAATATTTTTTGTTTTAAATTAAATGATCAATTGGAAATATTTCGATCACGAAAAAACAATTAAATCTCAATGCTGCAATAGTATCGCGTCCTTCACATATATTACATACTGATACTTTATTATCAATATTATTTTAATAATTGAATTAAAATATTGATTAAATCTTTATAAAATACTGACCGAATATATAACGGACCATTTATATTATGAACGTTTGAACTTTCTCTCTCTCTCTCTCTCTCTCTCTCTCTCTCTCTCTCTCTTTTCCTCTCTAAATATTGATGTAGGATTCATAATCTGATCGATTAACATCCATTCGTTGTTATTTTCAGGGATATATACACTGGAAGATCAACTACACGATCACGAGATCGTGATACCGCGTAAGGTTAGCCATAAAGGCGAATTAATCTCGCTAAACGTGAGTCATCATCACGACGAGGATGAAACTGAGGTACATTATCGGTTGTCAATAGCCGGGAAAGAGTATCATATCGAATTGACAGCTGCCAAAGACTTTATCGGGCCGAGCATGATAGTCGAGAGACATAAACGCGATTTCCACGTACGTGCACCGCCAAAATATCATTCGAGCAGGTGCCATTATCGTGGTGTCATTCGTGATCATCCAAACTCTCGTGTTGCTTTATCGGCCTGCGACGGTCTGGTGAGTTTTCTTCCATTCTTCTTTATCTTTTTCTTTTTCCTTTTCTCTCTTATATCTTTGTTTTCCTTTCTTTTGTTTTTTTTTTTTTACTTTTTCTTTTTTATTGATTTTTTGTCATCGAACATTGGCAACTCCTCGTAAATAACTTGATTCGTACATTCGATAGATAGATAGATGGATACCCTTTTTATATACAATTTCATTTCCCAACACAACGTTCAATTTTATGATGCTACAAAATATATTATTAATTCTTTAGCCTCGACAAATTCGGAAAGTTTTCATTGAAAATTTATCGTTATATTTATTTGCAAATTTCGAAAAGTAATTAGGTATAAGAATAAAAAAATATTGATTAGCGTTCAACATTGATTTAATTATTTAATATAATTATATATTATTAATTTTATTATACAATTATAATATATATATATATAAACAATTTTTATTATTTAATAATATTTTATATAATTCTATATAATAACATAAATTCTATGTATACTACGTGTATGCTACGTAATTGACGTATTTACGGAATTTATTTTTTTTCTTTCTGTCCTTTTTTTTTCGTGTCGATAAGGGAACGCAAACAAATTGAACTACTAATGAGTCCACGTTGTCACTTGACGTTCTCTATTAGTATAACAGAACGAAAGAAGAAAGAAAAAAAAAAGGAGAAGACTTTTCGTTCACGTTGACATTGATTGCACACATAAACTCTGCCGTAATCTGCAACAGCGTCGAACTCCGTACGAAAATTCGCACGGCCATTAATAATCATCCTAATTTCCCGTATAAAGACGAATATTATTAAAATTTCAATATTGTCTTGCTGAATATTGTGAAAACTTTTTGGGTGGGGCTGTCGATTGAAGTTTTCGAATTCCTGAAAAATACAACAAAAAAAATACAAACCAAAATAAGGCCATTTTCGAAAAAAGATAAAAAGAAAATAAAGAAGAGCGTTTAGTTTTCGAGAAAAGTCGTCGAAGTGTCGTCAGCGATTGTCAACGTTTACTAAAGTGTTTGTATATGGGACTACGTTAGCCATGGACTGGCACGAAAATTATGCGATTGTTGAAAAAAAAAAAAAAAAATTTAAGTATCAAACTTCCGTGGAAAATCGCATAATTATCTGCAGCGATTGTCAACGTACATTAAAATTAGGCCATTATTGAAAAAAAAAAAAACAAACAAAATTTTAGTATGAAGTTTACGAGAAGAAAACGTGTTGTACTGTCGTCAACAATCGTCGATGTTCATTAAAGTGTTTGGATATGTGGCTGGATCGATGATCGACCGCACATGAAAATTAATCCATTATAGAAAGAGAAAGAAATAAAAAAAATAAAACTTAGCGTTGAATTTTCAAGGAAAATCGTCGAACTGTAGTATCAACGTTCTTCGAAGTGTTTAGATACATATTTAACTATATAAAATTACGCCGTTATTGAAAAAGAAAAAAAATAAAGAAAAATAAAAAAGCGTCAAGTTTACGAGAAAACTCGTCGAATTTCTTTCAGCCATTGTCTACGCTCATTAAAATATTTGAATAGGTCGCTGGATCAGTCATTGACTATCATGATAATCAAGCTATTATTCAAAAAAAAAAAAAAAAAGAAAAAGAATAAACATGAAAAGACAAAAACGAAAAACGTCAAATTTTCGTAGAAAGATTGTCGATGTTTATAAAGTGTTTAGATATGTGTCTGGATCGATGATCGATTGTACTAATGAAAATTAGTCCATTTGTAGAAAGATAAAATAGAAAAAATGAAAGGAATAAAGATTAGCGACAAGTTTACGAGAAATGTCGTCGTTCATTAAAATGTTTAGACGTGTGGTTTGATCGATCACGGACCGCCACGAAAATTAGGCCGTTATCGAGAGTAAAAAAAGTAAATAAATGAAGCATCAAGTTTTCGAGGAAGGTCGTCGAACTATCCACGGCGATTATCAACACTCATCGAAATAATTAAATACATGCACGCGTAACTGTACAGAATTGCGCGGTTATTGAAGAAAAAAAAAAAAGAGAAGAAAGAAAAATAAAAAAGCGTCAAATTTTCGAGGGAAGTCGTGGAAATATCTGCGGAGGTATTGTCAACGTTCATTAATTCGCGTTTGGATATGTGACTGGATCAGTCACATAGATTGCCACGAAAATCTTGCGTAGCAACTGAATTATTAACTATCGGCGAACTCAACTGTGGTCACGACGCACTAACCATAATCAGGGTCATATATCTCCTCGTTTATATTCCTTGCCTACCGATCGGACATGAAGTTTCAGACATTAAAAGAGAGAAGGTGAGAGATAGAGATAGATAGAGAGAGAGAGAGAGAGAGAGAGAGAGAGAGAGAGACCAAAAGAAATTCTCCGCTCTGAATGGCTTGAAATTCACGAGCACCAAGAGACAGAGCGGTGTGTGTTACGCAAAATGGTTCTACGTATTCAACGGGCAAATAACTCGTGACAGTTTTCGCACGCAACAGGCCTACGGATCCGGCTAAACAAGAAACTAAAAGAAAGGCGAGACGCAAAAAGCGAGAGAGAGAGAGAGAGAGAGAGAGAGATGGAGATGGAGATTATTTGATTTTCAAACAGTTACATTTCAAACGTAAACTATGAAAAATGATAACGTCGAGAATTATCGGGGATATAGAGAAGAAACGAAAGAAAAAAACAAAAGAAGAGAAAGATAAAAAACGAAAAGAAGATAAAGAAACAGACGTGATAAAGAAAGGAGCAAAAAGAAAAAAGCTTAAATTGGATACGAGAATAGATATAACGAACTAAGACCGCGTGTCACAGTTATGGCTGTCGACTTTAAATGAGATCAGCAAAATTATCTTGACGTTCTAGGAATACTTATACACGTTTATTATCATTTTGTACGAATATATATATATATATATATATATATATATATATATATGATGTATGTATGTATGTATGTATGTATGTATGTATGTATGTATGTATGTTTGTATGTATGTAATATTCGCCACGTTTTATTTGCGATCGTTATAGGACAGATATTTTCATTATTAATGGAACGTGATAAAATCGAGATATTTATTGCTATGAATTATAATGAAGAGGGACAATCTAGATTAAAAGATAAAAGAATTATTTTCTTAAATAAATGTTTCATAGAATGATACCTTTAAAGATGATATTCAATTTAGATTTAAATTTATATTCGCGAAGTTCTTCGGGTCTTTACGTTTTTATTCATCGCTGTCGTTTCTTTTTTCTTTTTATTTATTTTTATTCGAAATTGTTCGTTCTGAAAATTCTCGATAAATATTATTCATTTTTGAAATTTTTATTTGGCATTGTTCGTTGTTTTTTTTTTTTTTTTACATTTTTATTCGATATCGTTCATCTCAAAAATTTGTCTTCGATATTTTTCGTTGTTAAAATTGTTATTCGATATCGTCCATATTTTTTAAATCGTTCTTCAATATTGTCGATTTTTGAAATCATTATTTAATATTGCTTATTTTTCAAACTGTTGTTCAATATTGTTCATCGTTTTTTTTTTTTTTAATTTTTATTCAACATTGCTCATTCTTTTCTAATTCTCGTTCGATATCGTTCGTTTTAAAAATGTTCGTTCAAATTCTGTCGTTTCCGAAATTTTTGTTCACTATTGTTCATTTTCAAAATTATTACCCAATACTCTTTCACACACACACACACATATAACAAATCGATGTCGCGTGCAGCTGCTGTATGTGACAAAAAAAATGGTAACGTCGCATTAACACGTACCAAACGAATGATTTAATCGATTGAAAATCCAAAAAAAAGGTTCTCAAAAATTATAACTATCACGTACACCATGAGAGATATGAATCACCGCAAAGTGGCTTCTATCGATCGTTCTACAACTCACACTTTTTCTGCGAAAACGGAAAACGCGACCATCCATCAGAAAGCTATTCTCTTCCTCATTCAGAAGGTGCCAGGCATCGTGTAAAAATTTATGAATTTTCATCGTACAATTCTAAAAAAAAAAAAAAAGAAAGAAAAAGAAAATAGAACGAGGAAATAGAGAAAAAGAGTGAGAGAGAAAGAGAGAGAGGAAATATTTACATTTATGCTCATGATAAAGTTGCCCATAGCGAAATACAAAACTGTAAAAGAATAGATCTCAAGTATATACATATTATAAACTGCCGCAAAACAAACTATCAACACTAATAATACAAAAAATAGGAATATAAAAGTAATGTAAAAAGTAAAATTAGAAGTATTGAAACTAAAATCGATCGGAAAATCTCATTCATAGATTAAAAAAAAAAAAAAAAAAAGAAAAAGTATGCGCAGATAAATAAATAAATAAATATTAAAATTTATATACGAATGATGAGGTGTGAGTAAATCGATAAGGAAGAAAAGAAAAGAAAGAAAAAAGAAAAGAAAATACAAATTATTCACCGTGAATATCACAAGAATATAGAATGAAAATTGAGTGATTTCTAATTGAATAGAGTAGAGTAAAGTGAAGCGAAGCGACGTAAGTGAATAATGCGAATTTTAATGTGCCAAAGGGTAGAGAAGAAAATGTAAAGGAAATTTTAACGTAGTCGTAAGACGAAACGAGACGAAAAGGGAAAAATGAAGTATAATAGATAAATAATAACGATAATAATAATAATAATAATTATTATTATTATTATTATAGTAATTATAATTATTATTATTATTATTATAATTATTATTATTATAAAAGAAATGAATAAAGCAGAAGTAAGTACTAAGAATAATAAGAGAATAGTGATAAGATAATGAGAGGAAGAGATTGAGAGAGAAGAGGAAAGAGAGAGAGAGAATGATTAAACGAAGAAAGAAAAAGAGAGAGAGAGAGAGAGAGAGAGAGAGAGACCGAATGATAAAACGAAGAAATAGACAGAGAGAGAGGACAATAAAACGAAGAGGAGAAAGAGAGAGAGAGAGAGAGAGAGAGAGGACGATAAAACGAAGAAGAGAAACAATCAAGGATGAACAATGGTTAGACGAGTGCTAAGAGTAACGAGGCAAAGATCGCGGAGGAGTTCAGTCGTCGTAAGAAGATGATGAAGAAGGAGGAGGAGGTGGAGGAGGTGGAGGAGGTGGAGCCTCGGAGCATGCATCAATTCAATTTGCTCCCAGCTTCCAGATAATGATTTAATTTGCCGCGGCTTGGCAGATTTATGACGGGCACACCTAGTTGCCTCCTCGTCGTCGTTGCGTTGTCGTCGTCGTAGCGTCGTAGTCGTGTTATTGCATTGCGTTGCGTTGTGCTTTATATTAGTAACTTCGTCTTACGTTACAGGAAATATATGAACAAATAGACACTTATGTACGTATTATAGATGTACGTAAATAAGTAAGTGTCTTTAATACTTGTCCTTGTCGTTTGCTTGGAAATATTTTCATCGATACTTCCTACAAACTTTTCTATCTTTATACATAACGTTTATATAGGTATATATATATATATATATATATATATATATATATAATGTTTATACACTTTATTGTATGTAGGTGAACGTATATAATTACGTTAAGTGTAAGCTCTTTGAGAAAGAAAGAGAAAGAAAGGAAGTTATATAATGTATTTATATTTTATAAACGTTTATAATTATTTACAAATGGTCTATTATTCGATCGTACATACTTTGAAGTCCAGTTATTTCACGTTCTTATTATTTTATTAAATATATATATATATATATATATATATATATATTTATATTTTATATAAATTTGAATTCTTTCGATTTATTTATAAATAGTCTCTATTCGATTGTTTTTTAAGCCGTCCAAAAATGTTACGTTCTTATTATCATTTATATATATATATATATATATATATATATATATATATATATATATATATATATATATACAGGGTGTTTCAGCTAAAGGAGGCTGCCTATAACATACATAACATTATACTATTATATATATATATATATATATATATATAAACTATATTTATATAAACTATTCATATTATGTATATATATATATATATATGAACTATTCATAATATACCTTTTTAAACCATTCAAAGTATCATAGAAAATAAACGAAATATTTAGGTGACCTCCTTTAGCTGAAACACCCTGTATATAATTTTTATATTTATAAATTTTCATATATACAATTAATAGTTATATATAAATATAATTTGTATAATACATTTATATCTATATTATGAATACTTTTGCTTTTAATGTATTATAATTATAAGTACTTCAAGTCCTAGAAAATATATCGAACATTTTCATTTCTATAAAAGAATTCACATATCTTCACGCAATAGATAAAATAATTACTGAATCATCATCGCGTTATATTGTTGACTAGCAATCTCGAAAATCAAATAAGAAGATCTATGTATGTCATTATAAGGTTCCGCGTTATAATTACATGAACGTTATCGTTCGATCCGACACATTCGATTTTCATTTTTAAGATTATAAGATTGTTCGATCGAGTGGAATGTTCTAACGTCGATTAAACTATATTTCGTTAATACACGGAACGTTTATATCGCAATATTTATATGTCCATTTTTGTAAAAAAAAAAGAAAAAAAAATGAAATATCACATAACTCGTGATCGATTTAGCGTAAACTTTTTCTTAATAACCGGTTAACATTTAACGTCTCAAAAATAAATGATGCCAATGCTTCGTTCAATTTACAAATTGGCCAATAAGAGAAATTGCGTTCCAACGATCGATATGCTAAACCATTAATTTTCTCAAAACTGTGAGGGACGCCACCACGAGATCGTTTCCGGTTACACGATATCGCACCGGGCCAACAATGACGATCGATTCGCGCGAAGTATCTTCCCCCTTCTCTTCCCCTCGATCGTCACGAGTTATAGAACCCCGACTGGTCACCATGAATAAGGGGGACGAGGCACGTGGCTAGGATACCGTTGAAGGGCGTCAGTCCTTCGATCCCCGTGTATCTCGCCACGTTGATGCGCGTGAACGAATATAACGCTGAACGAAAGTTATCGCGGTACATTTGTTTAAGCTCGATAAAAACATTGATGTCTTCTTGCGTGATAACGATTGCGTAGTTGGTCGTACTGGTTATTTCCGAAAGAATTATAGATCAGTAATTTTCATCAAGACTCGGAAAATCCTGAATTTTGTGACAACCTGAAAGGATGTATTTAGCTTGGACTGTTACAATTTAGATCGTATTGGATACAATCGGCCGAGGCATTTTTAGTCAGTGATATATCGATAAGACTCGATTGTCTTACTGGTGAGTACGAATCCTTAAATGTGACTTCATGTAGATTCAAATCTCCCGAACTATGCAACGAAGGCATCAATGAATTGGCCGGTATCAACGCACGGATCCTTTATAAGGTAAACAAATGGACAAAATATATTCGGACGACAATTTCTAACTACAATTAACAGATGAGCTTGCCACACGACTGTCACGAATTTCTCCGAGATGAAAAATGAAAAACGTACAAAGAGAAAATCAAGCGGCCACTGTAATAATATTTCGTATTCGCGAAAAGGATGTCAGATACGATTTTGTAACGAAGAAAACAAAACAACTAAATCTTGTACGTACGATCTGTAAGAAAAATATGTCCGCGGTAAACGTACGAAGGGGAATTCTATCATCTGCAAAAAGAAAATGCAATTAAAGAATTAAAACCATCCTTTGTTTATTTCCAAGTACAGCGAACACTCGCCTCGTTCCCACAAATTAATGGTAGAACGCGAGTTCTTTTGAAGGATCCCGTCGTAGCTCGCGACGTTGATGCGATTAAATGAATGCAGCGCGAATGGAAAATATGACAGAATTATATATCTGTTGAAGTATGATACAAGACGTTGACGTATTCTTATATGTAATAATGTCTAGTTAGCGGTGCTGTCTATTTCTGAAGGAGGGATGATGCCAATAAAAAATTTAAAAAGCCTTGATGTTGAGATTCTAAAAAGGATGTAGCTTGTCTGTTACGATTTAGATTGTACTGGATATATCACCGATTGATGGCCATAACCAATGATATTGGTGAAACTCGATTGTCTTACTGGCGATTGCGAATGCTTAGATGCGACTGATCGTTGATTCTTCCCGAACTATCCACGAAGGCATTAATGAAATAGAAAAGGGAAATTGAAACGAGAGGTGTTTAAGTAAATAGTGTCGGGAAAAAGGGAAAGCACAATATCTCTTATTGGTCGTAGGGTTGTCGGAATAGTTCGGGTTCGAAAATGTTTAAATAATCTCACGTGTAATCATTTGTCTTGGTGATCGAACGGACGGATGAATGTTGTGCATTGATATTTGTAGGGTAGACGCTAAACACAAACCCTTGGCCCTTGTCGCGCCTAGAAATTTACTTTCACGGTTTATTTATCGCATGGCTCAATGGATTATCGAGGTCTGGGTTACTTGAATAAAAATACCTAAGCTCGAACGAAGGTGACAATGTGATTTTTTTTTCTTTTTTTATCTATCGATTTTCCTAGCGAGTATCCGACGAGTTCACAAAAGCAGATATTTCCGATAGTGATATACGACCCTATTTGGGGAGAAAGTACTGTGGAGAATCGAGGGACGCACGTATGCGTCAACATATATATATATATATATATATATATATATATATATATATACACATACATATCGAAAAATATCAATATTATTCAAAAGATTCGCTTATTATATATATATATATATATATATATATATATATATATATATATATATATAACCTTTTGTACTTTGCGCCAGTCATTGCATATTACATCCTTTTAAATACATTTTCATAGGGAAAGGAAAAGACTAAAAACTAAAACTAGGGAAAGGAAACGGTAACTTACTTTTGCACAGATAGGTAGATCGATCGCTTATCGAACTGCAAATTTTAAAATATGAATAACGAGATTTGTGATTCATTAAAGTCGAAAGGCGAACGTTAATTAAAGTCAAACGAGGAATAAGGAGATCAAAAAGGTACAACGAAGAAGAGTAGACAGAGATAGAAAGAGAAAGAGAGAGAGAGAGAGAGAGAGAGAGACAAAGAGATAGAAAGATAGAGTAAGTGAGAGAGAAAGAGAGAGAGAGAGAGTGAGAGAGAGGAGAGAGAAACGTTTAGGTATACTAGAAAGGATAAAAGGAAAATGAGAATATTAAAGAGTTCGTATAATTAGTTGCTGATAGCAGGCACCCTCGTAAAAATACGAGAGTACTTACTGATCGAGAATGTAATTAAAATGAACAATGGCGAATCAGTAGATAAAGAGGGAAAATGGATTACGAATGAGTGTAGGAGTGAGAAGGAAAGGATAAAAATGTTATTCTTTCATCGTCGAGAAAATATTTCTTTGTATTTAATATCCCGTGCCCCGGACGTATCGTCTTATGATCTTTGACGATTTGTTTTCTTCTTTTTCTTTTTTTTCTTTTCAACAAGTACGAAAGGAAGAACCAGAGGGCCGCGCTTCACTCTTCAAAGAGATAAGATTTAATAAACGAATCGTAGTGAGCGATGCGGTTGAGAAAGGGTGAGCTCGGGTGGGGTTAGCAGGGTAAAGGGAATTTCAAGAAAAAAAAAGACGCAGAGAAGCGAGGGAAAGACTGCGTTTAATGATTATTATTTCGTACTAGACGAGTAAGCGTGCTCGTCGAAGGAATACAGTTTGACCTTCTTTTTCTTTTTTTTTCTCTCTTTTTTTTCTTTTCGTCGAACGGCTAAGTAAAGTATGCGGAACGTGACGTGCTATTCGGGAGATGAAAAATTGTTTCGTTGAAAATATTTCGAAGCGGGGATTAACGTCGGCATTAACGATATCGTCCTGAAAATATGTCGTTTATAATACGCCTTCAATCGTTCCTTCATGTATTTTATTTACGGTTTATATGTAAGATGAAAAAAATTTCGCTACGGAATGCGCGTCGGATGAGCGTTCTTTTATTTTTTGTAAAACTCATTTTAGTACTTCGTGATTGATATTAAAATCAACGGTGTGATGGGGGGCACATTTTTTAAAAATTTAATTTAGAGTTCGCAACAAATTTTGTTGGTTATGCCGGAATTTAAAAACAAATAGAAAAAGGAAAAAGGGGCAATAGACGAAACGAGATTTTGTTTTATTAATTATTCACGTACGTAACTTATAAAGCGCGCTAATTTAGCTCAGTCTGGAAATTCTGTGAAATTATTAATAAATGTATCAATTAATACAAATATTTCTCTGAACAATTATATTTTCTATGTGTGTGTACGTGTGTGTGTACACAAATTAATTGTAAATTAAAAACCTGTTGAATATCTTGTTTATCAGGAGCAATGGATAAAAAAAATATAGCCGAAAAGATTTCATTATTTCGTGTGTCAAATATTTCAAGAGTAGATATGATCTGTAGACAGTTTTTCTTAAGAGACTGATTTTTAGTTTTTTCTTTTTCTTGTTTTTCTAATTCGAAGATATTTTAATAGATATTTTAATCTGTTATCTAAAAGAAAAAAAAATATATATATATATATGTGTGTGTATTTTAAGAAAAGTTTCATCGTTTCATTTGTCGAAGATTTTTAAGAGCACGAAATATAAATCGAAAATTTAAAGATTTTTAATTTTTCTTACAGAAACACTATGTCTAAATTTCTTTGAATTAATCGGATATTTTAATGAATAACCATCTTTAAAAAATTAACAAATCAATGCCAGTCGATAGAAAGATAATGATTAATCTGTAAAGTATAATTATGTAGACGGAAACGGTAGTAGTCTTGTTAAAACTTAACGGTAATAATCTTAGTAAAACCTTAACTTACAAGAATTACAAGCGAAAATTAGAAATACCGTTAATCAAATCACACCTGAAATATTATAAAATGTACGAAGAAGTATGATTACCAGATATCGATTGTACGTACAATAAAATAGTAAACGCTATGAACGTTCATTTAATTAATTACTTATTATAAATAGAACGTATAATTAATCCAGTTTGATCGAAATGGAATGATTTATTTCGTACAATATTTGATACATAAAATCATGAAACTTCAACTGAACCTCGATTTTTAATCACTATCTTGTATATATAAAATAATTGTAAAAAATCCGATTGATAAGACAAACGAATTATAAACATTTGAAATCAAATCTTAAAAATATTTGACATACGAAATCATGAAATTTTTCTTCGTATAATAATTCTTTTTTTTTTTTGTTATTTCTAACAAACGAGACATTCAACTGACCCTTTGATTTATGATCACTCTGTCATATATATATATATATATATATATATATATATATATATATATATATATGTGTGAAATAACCGTGAATAGTAAAAGTGAAAATTACGAATTCTTATTTACGAGATATAATCATTTTAAACGACAGTTTAAAATACAATATTTAACATATGAAATCATGAAACTTTTATCAATATACATTTCTTTTTCTTTGTTATACCTAACAAACAAGACATTCAACTGAACATTGATTTATAACCTTATCATATAAGTGGAATGATCGTGAACAGTGGGAATGGAAATTACAAATTCTTATTTATGAAAGAAAATAAACGAAGTATAATCATTTTAAACGGCATTTTTAAATATAATATTTGACATATAGAATCATGAAACTTTTCTTAACATACATTCTTTTTCGTTATTCCTAACAAACAAGACATTCGAATGACCATTGACTTATATTCACTCTGTCATATATATATATATATATATATAAAATAATCATGAACAGTGGGAGTAGAAATTACGAATTCTTATTTACGAAGGAAATAAACGTAGTATAATCATTTTAAATAGCCGCTTTCGAAATGGTATACGAATAATATAATCTCGCGTATAAGTCTTCGTAGGAATATCCACGTATGTAGGTGTATATATATATATATATATATATATATACATATATATACATATATATATATATACATATATAAGTACCTAAGTACATATGTATACACCTACGCGCGTGCACGTCGTCGCGTCGTTTATGTATTTGTAAACAGGAGCAAAAGCCAAGTGTAATTGGCAGCTGTACGTAATATTCGATAATTTCAAACGTACAACTTTAATGGCGATATCCCGTGGGTTAATCTCGTCCTGTGGTATCAACAATTTCTCATGGCACCTAACGCTCAGTTAGAATTGAATCTAATGATAATCGTACCCTTTGCGCACAGTCCTACGTCCCATACTAATTACAACGTATTAATGTGTCTCGGGAATATGCACGATAACGTTTTCGTATTTTGAATGAACAAAAAAAAAAGAGAAAGAAGAAAAAATATCGATTCCTTTTATTAACGCGCGTAGATCTTCCTTTCTCTTTTGGATTTTTCTCTTTTTCTTTTTTTTTTTTTTTGTCAACGAAAAATATTCCGATAAACGTGGAGTACTTAAAAATCGATCGTAAGATTAATATCTCGATATCGATGATACAAAACAATCTATGCGTATCGCGCACGCGCGTTTCGCGTTTAACGAAATTAACGAAAACGTTATTAAATTTTCAAGAAATATCCTCCCGTCCACCTGCTTGCGTTCATCTCGACTTATTATTTTTCTTTTCCGATCGTAAATTAAATCGCACACGTGCATACACGCGTACGTACGTACGTTCGATTTTATGAAGGGGATAAAACTCAGATTAAAAAAAAAAAGAAAAAGAAAAAGATAAGAGTCGTATCGATTGTCAATGCGATCGATCTTACGTGGCAATAAAATTGAATATCATCCTTTCGCTAAACTCTCACGGTTCTGAGATATTATCTATCACGAAATATCACGAGAAGACACGGGTAAATCCTTCACCCTCCCCCCCCTCCCCCCCCCCTCTTCCCCGATCCCTCACGCCACGCGATCAGTCGTATCGCGTAAACGATAAAGATGTCTACGGGAGAACGGCTATTATCTATTTATTTTCACATGGAGGACGTTTTAAACTCGCAACGCAACATCCAACGTATCGATGCTTCTCTTCTTTGCCAAGCTGTGAGAGAAAATCTTATCGAGAAAAAGACAGTAGTTTCTGTCCGTCTCTCTCTCTCTCTCTCTCTCTCTCTCTCTCTCTCTCTCTCTCTCTCTCTCTCTCTGTCTTTCCATCTATCTCGCTCTCTCCTACGCACACACGCAGCACGCGCGCACACACGCGCGCGTACTCTCGCCTATGAAGATAAATACGGACTCCCAGTATTACGTAAATAAACAGATGTACAATTTTATCTAACGCCATATTTTAAGGGGTACCTTTTTAACCCTTATCGCGAAACGCACGCAAAAGAAAATGGCGACGGGATGAAAGGACGTTCTCGGTGGATGAACGCCCTCGGAATATCGTCTCTCCGTGCTCCTGTACGAAAAGTCAGAATGAGAGAGAGAGAGAAAGAGAGAGAGAGAGAGAGAGAGAGAGGGAGAATGGGAAGGAGGGAGGGAAAAGGAGACATTTATTAAATTTTTCAGGAACGATAGACTTTCGCTCGCTTTAGTCACAACGGTAACCTGCAATGTGTGACGCGCTTCTCTTGTGTCTTCTCGCAAAACTACATCATATCTATCATCCCCGTTTCTCATCCTCCCTATCGAATATTTCACTTACCCGTTTTCTTTCTCGAGTAAGTGGATAAAAAAAAAAAACAAACCGTCCGAAGGAAACACAACTACTGATCGTCGATCATGTACCTTTATTTTCTTCTCGTTTTTCTTTATTCTTTTTTTTTATATTATTGTTATTTTTTTATTATTTTCTTTCATTCCTCTTTTTTTTCTTCGACGAAGAAATACGAAGAAATAACTTTTGTATTGTACCTGTACATATCCGGATGACTCTTTTGACCTGATAATGATCGATAATATAGTGTCGATGATAAATAATCGATGGTCGTGTTATGACAATAAATAATAATAAAATTTAATAAAATATAAATAATAATGAAATATAATAAAATTTAAATGTAATTTAGTTTATTATGTTTTTATCAATCTTTAGGTGATTTAGTCAAATTTGTATTTGAATTTAATTAACGAAATAGATTTTAATGACTACGGATAATAATCGATGATAGAAAATTTAAGATTTATCGCTCGATAATAATTTATATCAATGAAATAACTATTCTTACATACCCGTCGAGTTTCCAACGATATTTTGAGACTTTTTATCATATCCGACCAATTCATTCATTATTGAAACAATCGAAACGTTAAAACCTCTTTTGACATCCGTCGATTTAAAAAAATTCGATAATATTCACGTCGATGATTAAAAAAATAGGATGATTCGTTTTTTGTTCGATATCATTTACTACGTGATTTATTTACATAATGAATTTTCTTATTTAGCTCGTGCTAAGTAGTGCACACAAACGTACAATCTCTGATTTTCTTTCTCTTCCTAAAACATTCGCTATATATATATATATATATATATATATATATATATGTGTGTGTGTATATATAATATTTTATATATACATATATTTCTTGCACACTTGGGCTAATTGCAATTTAATTAAATTTACTGAGGCTTTCCGTGGCATGGGAAGGCTGTTTCAACACTATTGCATTGGACACCTTCGCTTATTAAACGACTACCTTTTGCACATTGTATCGAATAAATCACAGCTCACGGAGACTCGTTCCACCTTACTTTGCCGTGCTAATTAAAGCTCAGTCTTCGATGGCAAAAGAAGAATGGAGATAAAAAAAACTCCATCGCTGTACTCAATAATATCGATCGAAAAATCAATATAATCATGTATCGGAATCTGTAAAGATCTTACACGGAAATATCTATGACAAATATTTCCAATATACTTCGTCCGAAATAAAAAGGGATATTATTCAAGAAATGTTAAATGATCTTGTCGAAAGAGAAAAAACAAAAAATCGAAAGATAATTGCGCGGTAATAAATGTCCCATTTCACTTTTTTTCTTTTATTTATTTATTTATTTATTTTTTTTTATTTTCTTTTACTTAAACTTCATTTCATGTTCCGTCAGCGGAACAATATTCATGTTCGGTTGATCACACAAGAAAATATTTTTAAAAACAGAAGAAGAAAAAGTAAATAAGAAAAAATGACTTGTAGTATATCCCATCTAACTAAATAAAAGCGTCTTTCGCTTTTTCCGATCTTGAATCGTTCAACATCTAGTCGCAAATTGCTTACAATAAATCACCACTGTCCTCGTTAGCCGTCCCAATCGTCCGAGCCTTTCTCGTTTACGCCATCGTGAGGAAACGTAATAAAAAAAAAAAAAAAAGAAAAAGAAAAGGAAAAGAAAATGGAACGGAAAAGGAAGAAGAAAAAAAAAGGAAGAAAAAGCAGAAGGAGGTAAAAAAAATCGTTATTATTATTAAATTCTCGCGATGACGACGACAACGACAAGGATATCGGGTTGAGAAGAAATATCGATCTTCGCTAACCGATAAATTATCTTGCGATTAGCCCGAAGGTTTGAAAGTGTTCGCTCCTATGGAAAAATTGAAATTCGATTGGTCGATACGAACGAACGATAGATACTCGCCTACTACGTCGAGTAAAAGATAGGGTGGGAGAGATGGGGAGAGGGAAGGGGAGGTGGAGAAAGACATACAGACAGAAAGACAGAGAGAGACAGAGAGAGAGAGAGAGAGAGAGAGAGAGAGAGAGAGAGAGAGAGAGAGAGACGGTAGTATTACAAGAAGGCAGGACATAATGCTCACCATAGGTGCTAGCATATTGCGGATACGAACGGTAGCGAAAGGTTAGGAGGCGTGAATACACGTTTTTCACGCGGTCCGCTGATTCGATTGAGTGAGATCGCAAGTAGGGGAACAGGTTCTCTCCTCCTGAACCGAGAGGAACGAGAAGGCTTTCTTTTCTACTACATCAGAGAGAGAAAGAGAAAAAGAGAGAGAGAGAGAGAGAGAGAGGTTTTCCAAGCTTTAACATAAACCTTTAAGCCTTGCTGCGAACGTTTAAACATATAATTAGTATTAATAGCTAATCGTAAGAACCGTCCGTGAGCGCTACCTTCTTCGATTAAACGGATCTATCTTTATTAATCTTCTACCTAATATCGAGAAGTATATCTCTCCCCTTTTTCGGGCGACCCCACGACCACTATCGAATACCTCCGATGAAATTAAGATTTAATAACGAGTTACCATTTTATAATACTTATCTCGGTTGATCGATTGTAAAAAGAATCGATTGGTTTTATGCTCGAGGTATTTATACTCGAGGTGTTTTCAACTAAAGGAGGCCACCTATATAATATACACATAACATTATACTATTATATATATAAACTAATATATATATATATATATATATATATATGTATATGTATATATATATAAACTATTCATATAATACCTTTTTTTAAACCATTCAAAGTATGAAAAAAAAACAAAGAAAATATATAGGCGGCCTCCTTTGGTTGAAACACCCTGTATACGATACACGTTTGTATCTCTCCCCCCTCCCCGCGACTACGTACGTACTCGAAGAATTCGCGCGTGCGCGCGCGCGCGCGGTATGATTTTTATCGTCGACGTTAACGCTAATGTTATTGTAATCAATGTGAATTTAATTGGCCTTTAAGTTCGTATATTAATCGTGAATTACCTATGAAAAATTCATCGAGATATATGAAACCTGGGCTCTTATCTACGCAAATAAAATATATATAAGTAAATAAGTAGGTAAATAAGTAAGTAAGTAACTAAGAAGTGCCTATCAAAAGATCCTCTTACAGTGTACTACTTGCAAACTTGAGATTCTTTGAGATTAAGTTTCTCACGATCGATCGTATCACATTGAGATTCCTTTCAACGGAAATAATGACGACGACGACGACGACGACAACGATAATAATAATTATAATGATGGTGATGACGATGACGATGATTCTTGTTCGAACATATACACGCGGTTCGATATAAAAAAAAAAAACGATTAATAATAAAAACGGAAGGACATTTATTATTTGAACGGAACGATATTAATTATCGATATCATCGTATGATTCCACGGAACAACTTTTTTTTTTGAGAGAGAGAGAGAGAGAGAGAGAGAGAGAGAGAGAGAGAGAGAAAATAAAAAAAAGAGATTAAAAAAAGAAGGGAGAGACAAGAAAGGAACGAAGAATGAAGAAAGATGAGCTCGCCCATTCTATATATATATATATATATATATATATATATATATATATATATATATATATATACATATGTATGTATATACGTTAGTACCTACGTTGTAAGTAAGTACTTACGTTGTTCTTACATAGATACTTAGGTGAGTGTACGTGGTAGCAATCATTATGCGCCACCCACACGGCGGAAGGTCCGGGACGAGCGTTCTAATGACGGCATAAATCACGTTTCTCCGCAGGAAGCATTTATCATCATCGAGATCCCTGAGTCTACCGCGTCCTGCTTTCTTCCAATGGCCCTCAGCCACTTTTCGTTTCTTCTTTTTCGTCTTCTTCCTCTCTCTTTCTCTCTCTCTCTCTCTCTCTCTCTCTCCTTCTCTCTCTCTTTCTCTCCCTCTTTCTCTCCCTCTTTCCCTCTTCGTTTTCTCGTTTTTTTTCCCTTTAACATGAACCTCTTTATCGTAGAAACCCAAATAAAAAAGGAGTCTCTCACGAAGACGCATCGTATCGTGAAACATTATCCAGGGATCTTTCACAATTTCCTGATGTTCACGAAATCAAAAATGCCTTTCTCTATCTCACACGCGCACACACACACACTCACATTTATGGAATATTTATTAAATATATATTAAATATAATTTATAAAATTTTATGCATATATACATATATATATATATATATATATATATATATATGTATATATGCATAAAATATATATTATATATATATATATATATATAAGTGAATAAGAATATATATATAAATTATTTTGCTGAAAATATTTACAAAATATTTATAATATTTGAAAATGTTAATAATATTATATATAGTATATGTAATATTGTATAATATTATATAATTATTATTAATTGTTATTTTACAGAATAATTATTTTCATAAAAACATTTATAAAATATTTATAAAATAATTTTTATTATAATTTTATTATAATATTAATATAATTTACCAAATTTTATTTATATATATATAATTATAAAAGAATTATAATTATCTTTTTCATGTATATACATATATATCTTTGTATATATATATATATATATGTATATATATATATATATATATGTATATATATATATATATATATATATATATATATATATATTCTTACGAGAAAAGATTTAAAAAATAATCTCCAAAAAATATTTACAGCCACGGTATCCTAAATAAGAAATAAAAAATCATTCCACATATATCTCGACTCGATCGAACTTCAAGAAAGAGGAGAAGTTCGAAGAAAGCATGATTCTTTTTCTCGGAATGTTATCGGATATATTAGAAAAAACGAAGAAAAAAAGAAAGAAAAAAAATGAGGAAAAAAAGAGGTGACTGTCTCTTGCTCGTCCAAAAAAATAAATTATGCTACGACGTTGTTAGATCGTAATCAAATTGATCATCGTTGCGCCTGTCCTCTTTTTTGTTCCAGTGTTTTTCGATATTTCGGTGAATATCTATTTGAAAAAAAAAAATTAAATAATTATGATAATAAGAGGCTCTGGTCGAAGTAAATAACGAAAAAAAAAAGATGGATGAAAACAAGCGGATAGGTAGTCTCGGTGAAATGAAAGGGACTCGATATCGAGTAGAGTGCCGTCCGTGAACCTTTGGTAATAGCCGTGCCGCCATTAGCTATTAACAATGTTAGCTATTTAATGTACAACAAATTTACTACTGGTAAAACCATCGTTCCCATTTCCGATAACCGTCATCAACTATGGTTATATATCTTTCTATTTTTTCATCTCTCTCTCTCTCTCTCTCTCTCTCTCTCTCTCTCTCTCTCTCTCTCTCTCAACTATTTCTCTCCCTCGATCGTGGTATCGCCACTTCAGCAACAAATTCTACTTATCGAAGAATATAAATTCACCGCTCGTAAGATACTTCCTCTTCGCGATTTTACCTCGTGATTTATTCACAGGATCGTCGCTCGCAAGTTACCAGCTCGCTAGTCTTGCGTTACATCAAACAACGCGAGAGAACTGGTGGTGGGAGGGAGAGAGAGAGGGAGGGAAGGAGAAAAAGGAAAAAAAAAGGAAAATATATAAAAAGAAAAAAAAATATTGCGGAGTAAGGATACGAAGATAAGTTTATGAAGTTAGAAGGATTAATCATTAACTCGTACCACATCGTTCACGCTTGTAAGTACTTTACTTCATCGATTCGAACTAACTCCGGATAAGTACTTAATTATATTAATTTCGTTTATTTAATTTTGTTTAATTGTGTAATTCGAATTATTTAATCGGTTTCATTGTATATATGTATACAGGGTGTTTCAGCTAATGAAGGCCGCCTAAATATTTTATTTGCTTTTTTATGATGCTTTGAATAGCTTAAAAAGAGGTATGTTATGAATAGTTCATATATATATATATGTGTGTGTGTGTGTGTGTATACATAATAGGAATAGTTTATATATATTTAGTTTATATATATATATATATATATATATATATAATAGTATAATGTTATGTATGTTATAGGCAGCCCCCTTCAGCTGAAACACCCTGTATCATTTTTCGAGCTATTTATTAATTAATTGAATAAAGTATTGAACGTTTTGGTCTAACAATTTAATAAATTCGATGCTGATATCTCCACGAGTATAGATATCTAGCGATCTACAATTTTATTTGAAAATTTGAATATTCATTGCCGAGTGGAGCTAAGCTTTAATATATAGAAAAATTCGATATTAGAAAAGGATGGATGTATAAGCAATTTATTATGAAAATGATTTAAATACGTTCTTGTTGGCAAAAGGATAATTTAATAATTTGCATTTCAATCGATTTGCAAAAAGAAATATATTGATAAGTGGCGATAAGTATTATCCGTGTCATTGGAAACGTAAATCAGAGTAATTAAATTCATTCCGACATGATTTTTATGAAAATTGTCTAAATAAAAAAATTAAAAACTTAACAAAAATTAATTGCATTTATATATGGACCGTAAGTGAATTAAAACACATATTTTCATAATTGTGAAAATAAAATAATGTATCATTTGAAATTTCACCATCGATTGAATCGTGCTATTTTTACCCTAATCAGATTTTTTGATAAATTAATACGACAACGAATTATAAGAGAACGGTCTTATATCACCTGTGTATAAAGGGATTATTTTTATTTGGAATTTTTTAAATTATTTTTTTAATTATTACAAAACAAAAACTACTTTACTGAAGAAATATTTATTAGATCATATATTTGTATGTGTCAAATTAATTTGACTATATTCGGTTTTTTATTTTCGATCGTAATGAGTGCAAAATATTTAAAAAAATGTATCGTGTACATTTTTTTCTTCTTTAATATCCTTGAAAGTAAGCAACTGTAAATATCTTTTTTTTGCATTATTTTTAGAAAACATGATATTCACATCTTATTACTAATCATAATCCTAAATTTAGATAACGGTTTTAAGCCATTTATGATGTTGATGCGTGTGTGTGTGTGTGTGTGTGTGTGTGTGTAGTACGTAAAGTAGAACTGGTATATTCTGACGTAGCATAATTTTACTACATAGCTTAACCGTTCGTTAATTAGACTTTGCGGTAAGTTGACTTGCACAACTTTCATAACAAATGATTTTGCAATGTTAATTAACAAGGAAACCTATGCACTTACATCGAACAAGGTATGTGGATATTTTATAGAAATGCCTATTCGCTGTACATTATTAAAAATTTCGCATTGAAATTATAAACGAATTAATTTTTTAATCGCTCTATTATTTTTTTTTTTTAATGATATGTAGTTATACCCGTTTCATAATAAAACAGCTCATATAGATGAATATATAAATATATTCCTACATGGATGAACATATATTATCATATATAATAATTATAATAATATATATATATATATATATATATATATATATATATATATATATATAATACATTTTATATATTCATAAAAGAATATATATATATTATTATAATATGTAATAAAATAATGTATATCGAACTTGTATAAGCGATTAGACGAAAATATTTCAATCGTTAAATCACCTTTCGAAATTCCAGAGAATCGTGTAATATCGGTCGTGCTACTTGCGATGTCGTAAACGAACTTTCATAGGATTAATGGCAAAAGAGGCGTGCATCGGACGGCACGATGCAATTGACATTTATAATAATTTATCGAGATTCTAATAAATCGTGTTCTTACTGTCGTACGCTTAAGAAGGGTAGCCGTGCCAATGTGAAACAAACAAGGCTATTCTCTCTCTCTCTCTCTCTCTCTCTCTCTCTCTCTCTCTCTCTCTCTCTCTCTCTCTCTCTCTCTCTCTCTCTCTCTCTCTCTATTCCTTCTATGGATATAGAGCTTTGAAACTTGAAAATACAATTTCGTTGAATAATTTAAGACCACAGAGAACGTTTTCTGAAGCATTCGTAAAAATAACTTTTTCCTTTTTAATAAATATTTCGACCGCTAGCTCAAGTCAAATGTTCCAAAACTATATCTATTATTTTCAACCTACTTCATTAAGATGATCCTTTTGCAAATTCTCCTTCTTCGTATTTTGTACATCAGGTTATTTATTTATTTTTCTTTTCTATGAATTTAATCAAATTTATATACATATTGATGGAAAATTAAAGGGATCAGTAAGAATAGAAAATTTTCAATTCAGTGGAATAGAAAAACATATATATAGAAAAACATATATAGTATTATATAGATAATACTATATATATATATATATATATATATATAGTATTAGTGTTTCACGGAGTGTTTCAGCTAAGAGGCCACCTAAATATTTTCTTTGTTTTTTATGATGCGACAAACTTTTATGGAATACTTTGAATCGATTAAAAAGAGATATGTTAATAAGTGTATATACATAATATGAATAACTTGTGTGTGTGTGTGTGTGTGTGTGTGTGTGTGTGTGTGTGTGTGTGTGTGTGTGTGTGTGTGTGTGTGTGTGTGTGTGTGTGTGTGTGTGTGTGTGTGTGTGTGTGTGTGTGTGTGTGTGTGTGTGTGTGTGTGTGTGTGTGTGTGTGTGTGTGTGTGTCGGAAGTATAACGATCTTTAATTTTTCTCACAGAAACACTGTAATTTATTTTTTTTCGATTAATCAGATATTTTAATGAATCATTTAAAAAATATCTAATCGATAAAACTCTATGAAGAGATAATGATTAATCTGCGAAGTGCGTTGCGTAGACAGAAGAAAAATTAATCGTAATTCTTACGATTTAGTAAAAACTAACTGGGGAAAGATTATGAATGCCGTTAATCGAATAACACCTGAAATGTTGCAAAATGTATAATTGCCGGACATCGATTATGCATACAAGAAATCGATTATGCATACAAGAAAATAGTCGATTGCTTTCAACATTTATTGAATTAAGTAAGCTATTTATTTTCTTCTTCTTCTTTTGTTTCTTCTTTTTCCTTTTGTTCCTTCTCGTTATTTCGAATCGATTTTAAAGTATTTTTCTTTCTAATTAATCAACGTTGGTAAGGTAATAAATAAACTTATTGTGAGATCGTTCCGTACGTTTTTGACTTTTTCATTATTGCCTCTTAAGATCGTTTACGTTTAAACGATCGCGTATATTGCAAATAATTATCCGCTCGATAATATCTCGTCAATTATTATAACCCGACAGACCAATATTGTTTAATAATTGTTTCGAGATAATCGATCGACCATCAATATAATTGACGTTAGAATAAAACACGAAACTTTTCTTCGACGCGCACATTTAAAATTATTTTTCTATTTGCGTCTAAGGGAGAGGACATTAAAACGGGCCCTTAATTTATATCGATGCTCAGTTAAATCGCAACTATAAATCACGAAAAAAGTTGGGTCTGACGAAAAAAAAATGTAAAAAACAACATATGGCAATGAGGAATTCCAGATATCTTTTAGTATATATTTTGTTTATCGTGAAAAATATTCGTAGGGGAAAAAAGTCGAGTGCGACGCGTTGAACGCGTTAGGAAAGAAAAAAAAAGTTAAAAATAAAGAGAAAAAATAAAAAAGAAAAGAAAAGAAAAAGGATAGATAAATAGGAGAGATAAGCCGATGAGCCATGGGCGAGATGGGTACACGTTGGAGAAGACGTAAAAGCGCGGTGGTAAGGACTGTGAAAAAGCAAGGGGATAATTATAAAGCGGTTTTCTTCGGTTCGATGTAACGCAAGAGGATGTGGGAGGAAGAGCGTACACCGTTGGTATGCTCTTAAACAGCAACGAATATAAATTATCCTACGACATACACAGTATTAATCGAATTCTGCAAAATGGGACAACTAAAACGTGACCGCGTATAAATATACAGGGTGATACTTCGACGCGTGTATCACGTTTCGAGAGTGTCTCCGGAATGATAATAAAAACGAAAAGAAAACGAAGGAAAATGAAATTTTCTCGTAAAAAAGAAAAATAACATTTTTCTTCGCGCATTTCTTCCTCCTCCTCTTCTTCTTTTTCTTTTTCAATTATGAAAATTCGATTTATTTTGAAATAATTGTCATTAACTGATCGCCGAATCTTATCTTCGAATCGAAATGAAAAAATACTTAATATCGTTAAAAGTATAAAATGGGGCCTTAGCTTGAGTTTAGACAAATGATGATTGACATTTGAGTATCTTTCGTTAATATAAAATAAAAGATACGTATTAATGGAAATGAAAATGAAAATTATCCTTACCATCCCTGTAAAGGGATCTCCGTTGAATTCCGTCGTCGTTAAACGTTTTACGATACACCCTATATACATATTTCATATCTTTCATACTACATGAGTCTCACATCGTGGCGAACCAATTAAACTGCTACGGAAGGATATAAATGGCTTTTTAGTCGGGGACTCAACCGGCACGTGTTTGCTTATGATTAGTCGCAATTCTCTGAAGAAGAACGTGACTATGTACAACGAAATAACGGATGTTCAAGATAGATCGCCAGATCGACGATAACGTTCTTATTTATTTCCTATTCGCAAATGAAATTAACCAATCTCTACTTTGGATAGACTTTGAATGGAAATTCCAAATTTTTAAATACGTATATGTGTGTGTGCGCGCGTGCGCGAATGCGCGTGTATGTGCTTCTTTATTTATTTCAGCTGAATTAGCATATTTCATAGTAAAATCATAACTAAATCGAGTACGAATAAGTTCATGGAATTATATTTCATCTATTCTGTAAATAAATAAATATATATACATACACATACACACACAAATTATTTCATAAAAATATTTATAAAATATAATTTATAAAATTTTATATATATTTTATATATATTACATATATTAATTATATTAATATACGTTTATATATATATATATATATATATATATAAATAATGTTATAAAAATATTTAGGAACTATTTATAATATTCAAAATCGTTAATAATTATTATTAATTAATTATGAAATAATTATTTATATTATTATAAATAACATTCTTTATAAAAATATTTATAAAATGTAATATAATAATTTATAAATAATTATTAATATATATATATAAATTACAAATATTTCTAAAATATAATTTATAAAATTTTATATACATATAAGTGAATATATAGCAAAAAACATATATATATATATATATATATATATATATATATATGTATGTATATGTTCTTCTTAAGAGAAGAAATTTAAAGAACGATCTCCAGAAAATAGTTGAAGCCATAGTATCGCGAATAAAAAAATCGCTCCTTATATGTCCCCACTCGATCGAATTTCAAGAGGGAAGAGAAAGAAGTTCAAAGAAGGCAAGATTCTTTCTCTTTGAAAGAAGAGAAGGAGGGAAGAGCGTGTGGAGGGAAAAAGAGATAGGGTTAGTGAGGAGTGGAGTAGAGCGGAGAGGAGAGGAGAGAAGAGGAAATGAGGTAGGTAGGTAGGTGAGAAGAACGAGTCGTCTGGCCCCATACAGAGCTGAGTCATGTTCTCATGGGCCTTTTTTGCCCATAGGCTGCTGGGCCTTCGAGGAGAAGGCCTCTCCCCTTCCTCTCCCCCCACTCTCATCTTCGACAACCTTCCTCTTAGATACCTCCGTGAGATTGGCGCCATGATTTATTTTTCACGGTCCGCTTTCGACGCGGATAGGCAAAATAGCGAATTGCCTTCTAGACTTCGATGCTATTTTTGTACCCTTTTCATCTAGCCCTTTCTACTCAAGGGACAATCCTTCTTCTTCTACTACTTTTTCTCGACTCTTCTTCTTTCTTTATTTCCTTTTTTCTTTTCTTTTCTTTTCTTTTCTTTTCTGTCCTTTCCTTCCCTCTTTCTTTCTTTCATTTTTTTGCTCTATTCGATTCCCGCATTTCGATATCCGTTACCAGTATTCAAAGGCACACGACAAGTGAACCGGAACGATACTGATCGATGTCCAACAACCGGTGATACCAATAATCCCTCTCTTGCACCTTCAACGTTACCATCGATATCCAACACTTCTCGTTTTACTTCTTTCATATGATCGTCCCTTAAGATTCGATCGTACTTATTAAATCAATCGAGTCGTACGATTAACGATGAAATTTCTTATTTCGACTCGATAATTTAAACGAAAAATAAATAAATAAATAAAAAGCAAAGGATAATAAAGGCAAGATAAATTTTCTTTGACTTATAAACCTTATTATCGATATTTAAGATCGAATCCGACGATATAATCTCGGATCTCTTTTCAAATTTCCTCGTTAATAATCGTTCGAAAAGTGAACGTTGAAACGTTATCGTGCCGAATTATTATTATTACAGAGGAAGAAAATAGCGGAAATATTTTTACTTGTTTGTTACAAAAAAAAAAAGGAAAAAATTATTATAGAAGAAAAAGAAATATTTCTACTTGTTGGGTTGCAAAATTATTATAGAAGAAAAAAAGTGGAAATATTTCTACTCGTTTGAAACAAAACAATTATTTAAAAAAATTGAGAAAAATGACAGATGAAGAAAGTAAAAATATTTCTAGTCGTTTGTCACAAAAAAGAAATAAATAAATAAAAAGCAAAAAATAATAAAGGCAGGGTATATTTTCTTTAACTTACAAACCTTATTATCGATATTTAAGATCGAATCCGACGATATAATCTCGGATCTCTTTTCAAATTTCCTCGTTAATAATCGTTCGAAAAGTGAACGTTGAAACGTTATCGTGCCGAATTATTATTATTACAGAGGAAGAAAATAGCGGAAATATTTTTACTTGTTTGTTACAAAAAAAAAAAGAAGAAAGGAAAAAATTATTATAGAAGAAAAAGAAATATTTCTACTTGTTGGGTTGCAAAATTATTATAGAAGAAAAAAAGTGGAAATATTTCTACTCGTTTGAAACAAAACAATTATTTAAAAAAAAAACGAGAAAAATGACAGATGAAGAAAGTAAAAATATTTCTAGTCGTTTGTCACAAAAAAGAAATAAATAAATAAAAAGCAAAAAATAATAAAGGCAGGGTATATTTTCTTTAACTTACAAACCTTATTATCGATATTTAAGATCGAATCCGACGATATAATCTCGGATCTCTTTTCAAATTTCCTCGTTAATAATCGTTCGAAAAGTGAACGTTGAAACGTTATCGTGCCGAATTATTATTATTACAGAGGAAGAAAAAAGCGGAAATATTTTTACTTGTTTGTTACAAAAAAAAAAAAGAAGAAAGGAAAAAATTATTATAGAAGAAAAAGAAATATTTCTACTTGGTTGTTACAACAAAAAAAAAAGAATAGAAAAGAAAAGAAAAGAAAACAGTAGAAAGAATCATAGATGAAGAAAGTGGTAATATCTCTAGTCGTTCGTTACGAAAAAAAAAAAAAATCTAAACCGTTGGCCGGCAATTCCGAGTGTCCTGTTCCTCGAGATGAGCGCGCGCAGGAGAGTTTTAGCGAGATATCTTCGTTCGATCGGGCCAACCTTGTCCGTATCTGAAAGAGAAACCGTAAGCGAGAGACTTGTCTGCGGGTAAGACGAGACCGACCTGGTTTTGTGTTTCAGGCGGGCGTGCTGCAGAGCGCCGATGATGGCGAGTTCTGGCTGGAACCAGTCGCCGTATCATCGAAGAAAGGGGAGCTAAGAAAGGAGGAGGAGGAGGAGGAGGAGGAGGAGGAGGAGGAGGAGGAGGAAGAGGAAGAGGAGCTGAAGAAGGAGGATGAGGAGCTGGAGGAGGAAAAGAAGAAGTCGGAGAGACACGAGAGGAGACGGAGAAGGATAGAAAAGGATCAGGACAAGGAGGCAGGGAGGAGGAGGAGGAGGAGGAGGAGGATAACGAATACCGAGAAGGATGGATACTCTTGGATCAGCGACTTACCTTCTTCTTCCGGCGACGGGAAAGGTGCTCGTCCTCACCTCGTTTTCCGGCGGGCAACCGAGAAGCCAAGGCGCGAGATTGGCGCCGGCCCGGCAGCTCGGGCAGCCAGACGCCGGCGCAAAAAGAAGAAGAAACAGGAGAGAAACTGCGGCACCCGCGGTGAGAGAATATTACCTGACATCGGCGATACCTATTATTTATTTGTTTACCTGCTTTTCATTTTGTTTTTTGTTTTCTGTTCTGTTCTTTTTTCTTCTTTTTTTTTTCTTTTTTTTTTAATTTTTTCTTTTTTTTTTATACCATAATCCTTCTTCTTCTCACTCTCACTCTCTCTCTCTCTCTCTCTATCTCTCTCTTTCACTCGCAATCGCACTAGCACTCTCTCTCTCTATCTTTGGTTTTCGATTACGTCTGACGTCCGCGACGAAAAGTGTCAAGTTATTTTGAAAGAAAACGACGATTATAACCAATAAATTAATACGAACAAATTATATATTACAGCTTACCCGTTATCCCCTCTCGCCCTTCCTTTCCACCTCCCACTCCCCTTCCAATCGTTTCTTATTGATAACTCGCCGCTGATATATGGACGAGGACATTCCTAAAAGCCGTGTTTTAACATGTTTTCGATCTACTTTATTAATACTTCATCCAATTAATAAAATTTAATTACTTTTATGTGTGTGCGTGTGCGTTTGCGCGTGTACGTATAATATTGAAGTATCGCGATATGTCGTGACGTTAAATTCAAAATTTCGCGGGAACGAATGTATCTGCGTAACGATTGACTCGATACAAAAAGGGGCAGTATGTTATTAAGACGAGTAGGAATACATTCATTTCCATGGAGGATCCGATCTAAAGCCACTTCGCAGTAGTGTCAAATGAAATCTTAATTACAGCCTCGGAGAACGGCCAATCTGCATAAATCATCGTACGGCAAAGCAACCGCCGAATGGCGTCTCTCTATTAACGCGAAATTTTCTTCGACGGAGACACGCCGATGATAAAGAGAGATAGATACAGAGAGAGAGGGAGAGAGAGAGAGAGAGAGAGAGAGAAAGAAAAGATCGTCCGAAGTCCCTTGACGCGCCGCTCGATTAATATAAGCCAACGTTAAATACCTCGTTATAACAACCATTCGTCAAGAAGATTTACCGGCTTCGGTTCCGTTACACGCTCGAGGTTACAATCGAGAATTTTTTAAAGAAATACGATTGCTTCGATTTAACCCCGGTAAAAGGAAAAAAAATCAATGTCGGTAACGACATTCGATTTCGTGCGCTGTGTTTTTTTTTGCGCGCGCGTACCTATTTCGTTGAAAAATGAAAAAAAAATGAAGAAGAAGAATAAAAAAAGAAAACGATCTCCTTCGAAGTTTTCCTCGATCCACTTTACGACGTTGTTAAAATCGATTCGACCAACGACGCAGTATTTTTTCCTCCCCCTCCCCCAAAGATCGTTCGATTAGATCATAAAATTTCCTTTTCACAGAACCACGACGATTGACGGAGACTCGTCTCGAGTGGCAAACGCAGCCTGGTCTGGTTCAGGTTCAAGGTCGAGGTCGAAAGAAACATCATCCGACAAAGTGGTGGCAACGTTCCAAGAGATCGATCAGTAAGGCACGTCATGTCGAGGCACTCGTAGTCGCAGATACCACCATGATGGCCTTTCATCAGGACGGCGACGTCGAGACGTATCTTTTGACGATAATGAACATGGTATCCTCGCTCTATCTCGATCCTACCATTGGCAACTTCATTAACATAGTCGTCGTAAGGATCGTTCTCGTTGAGGACGAGGAGGCCGAGGTATGGAAAGACCGTTTAAGAAAGTATAATATGTTCAAGTTATTACGATTTAATCGATTATCGATCTAAGCGAACGAGAGAATAAAATAAAAGGAGGTGGGATGGGGGTTGAAAGAAAAAAAAATGAAAATAAAGGAAATCGAATTAAAACCGGTCTGAAAACATTACGACGCTCGTTTTACTAATTTTACGGATATTGTCGATATCGCAAACTCTTTTGACTATTAAGTTTCTAAATTATCGATACACTTATCCCTAGCTTCGATGGCTCGCACAGTAACTTTTTTTTCTGTTTACGATCAACACATCGCTAAACCATTTACCGATTATTCCAGATCCGTTGATTGACGACGATATCTCGACAATTGTATCGTACAAGATATATACGATCGATCAAAAATAAACGAGTATTTATTTAAAAATTGATATATATATATTGATATTTTGAAATTGATATAAATATTGAGCCATGTTCTTTTTTCCTTTTTTTATTATTTTATTTTAAATACAAAGCTTAACATTGACCATTCTTTTTTCCACTGTACATAATCGCGTATCGCTGTATTACGATACCGTCTATTTCTACGTTCAGTGTACACATGTATGCGTGTTTGTCTGTGTCAGCAAGGACTGGACATCTCAGTGAACGCGGACAAGACCCTCTACAATTTTTGCAAATGGCAGCAGAAACTAAATCCGGGGAACGATTCGCATCCAAATCACCATGACGTGGCGATACTCGTGACCAGGGAGGACATTTGCTCAAGAGCCAATACACCTTGCAGCACCCTTGGAGTGGCCCATGTGGCCGGCATGTGCCAACCCGATCGTAGTTGTAGCGTCAACGAGGACAACGGTATCACCCTCGCGCACACGATCACTCACGAACTTGGACATAAGTGAGCAGCATGATCTTTGACAAAGGGGAAGGGGAGGGGGGCGAGGGATAAAAAAAAAAAAGTAAAAGCGTCCGTTGGGTGTGCAAATTCGTTCGTAGCCTTTTTTGTTTTTTTCATAAACTTTTCGTTTATTTATTAAAAAAAAAAAAGAGAGAAGAAAAATATTAACGACAATGTACATTTTATTCTTCGAAACGATCGCCAATGATTTTCACGCATTTGTCACGTCTGTCGGACTGTTTTTGAATTCTCTCTTTATAAAAAAAAAAAAAAAAGAAAAAAAAAATAATAAGAGAATGGTGATTTTGAGTCACAAAAAACTCAATGAACGGTTCTCCTTCAAATGAACGACATTGCAATGGCTGAAACTAATTTGGTAAAATTAATTGTTCCTGATATCGATCCAGAATTAACAATTTCGTCGGGTTTAAGCAGCTCGTGTTATAGCATTACGTCATTCAAGTCCCGCCAAACGCACGACACCTTTGTTTTACCCGTGTAAAACGTTTTGCGGTTTGATACCGCTTTCATTCGTCAGGGTTAACCCCACAATTTCCCCATCCTTTTTAGAATGATGACATAGCATCCGCTTCTCACGGATTTCTTACATCGTCAGTTACGATTTTGTATGATAAAAAAAAAAAGAAAAAAAGAGAAATTGTGAAAGCAAAAATGCTGCGTCACGTGGAATCCCATTTTGTTTTCGGCATGCTCCTCCTGTTCGCGCATAGAATCCAACCATCAAATTTTCTAAATTTGATCGAACTTATGCGAACGATTAAAAATTATTTGTTAAACGACCCGACGTTGTTCAACGAGCCGTCTTTGTGTTCGACGAGAACGTTTTCTTTCTATAACTGATCCAATTACGTCGTCCTCAATCTTCCTTGAACACTTCAGAATGTTCTTGATCGGATAGATCATCCATACCACTTCTTACTCGTGCCGTAAGCTAACAAAATTTTCCTCCGAAGCACTGGGAATCGTTACCATGATCCCTGTAAAGATTTTCTTTTTTTCGAAAAAATCGAAAATAAAACGAGAAATGTAATGCCCGATGGATAAATGCGCTGTGTTCATCGGTACAACATCGTGCTGAATATTGTTTTCTTCGGTTATGTAAACGGAGAGATTTATTTGCTTCGTCTTATCTCATTCTGACGATTGAAAGAAATAAATTTCAATGGGAAATAAAGTTACACGTGCAATCGATTGATTGCGAGGGGTTACGAATTTCTTTGTAGACCTAATATCTTCGTCTGTTCTTTCCTGGCCTTAATAATTATCGTATTATGCAATACGAAGAAGAGAAAAATATATATATAAATTTCCTCTCAGTTTTATTCGTGTTACACAAGCAATAGGAAATATTCGTTTTCTTCGTTACATCGGACGATGGTCGTAGTACGTGTTTTATCTCTCCATCTTTTTTCACTTTTCTTTTTTTCTTTTTCAGCTTCGGGATGTATCACGATACGGAAAAAATTGGTTGCAGCAAACGCGACGGCGATACTTTGCACGTCATGACGCCCACTTTCGAAGTGGACACGGTCGGTGTCGCTTGGTCGAGATGTTCCAGAAGAGATATTACAAATTTTTTAGAGTAAGTCTCTAACTTACTGATATATGTATATGTATCTCTAGCTTTGATAGCTCGCGTAGTACCCCTTTCTTTCTTTTTCTTTCATGATTAATATATCACGAAACCCATACACTTTTCTAGATCTGTTTATAATTTTGAACGACATTTTCCTAATTGAATTGAACAATCATCTGTTCGAACAAATGTAAAAAAAGATTTATTTTTCGTATCACTATGTAGATGGAGACCCGGAACAAATTGATACAGAACCAGGATTAAAATATTGAAATTATCCAGACACTGTTTACATTTAGCTCGATCAGTATCAGACGTTTTAAGTTCTTTTGTTTATCAATTTACTACGATAGAACGAACGTACACGTCTGTACGACGGTAGTTGTTATTCAATAATTTTCGTAATTACGGAGAAAGAGTATAATATTCGCGTCGACTTCTCGAAATGTCTGAAGATGCTGTATAAGACTTTAAACTCTAAATTAGTTCGATTTCAGTCGCTTGAGGATGAAAGAATGACGTTTTTTTTTTCTTTTATTTCATTTATATGATCCACATTTCTTTTATCGAGTGATCCACAATTTTTTCATGCAATGGCTTCCACCAACAGAATAGATACCTCTGGGGATTGATGGAGCTTATCATTTGCGCGTATGCGTATATTTTATAAAATGAAATTCACCTGAAATGCTCCAAAGATGTTCTAATTAACACGTGCATCCATTCTTACTCACACTTGGAAGGAAATTAATTTCTTTACTGTTCACTCTGTCGATTAAATTTATATTTATATATATATATTTTTCTTCATTCATTAGTATATATGCATAGTTAAATTACAATTATATTATAACCGATGTGTGTCTGAAATAACATATCTTCTGTGATAAAAATTAGTTATTAAATGTCATATCAAGATATTTTACACGTGTATCAACCTATCCCGCAGTGGGGTAAATTGATACATTTTGATTTAATCAAACGAACATTTTTCATTTATTATATATATATATATATATATATATATATATATATATATATATATGAAAAGTTTAATTAACGATATCTAAAAACAAATGGTCGAAGTATGTTTCGACATATTTTTTTTTAATCAAATAATTAATTCAAAAGAAAAATTATGAAACTGAAAAACTTATCAACTTGTTCCGATCTCTCATATCTCTCTGTCTTTAAAATAAATCTTGCTGATATTTATATTGCAATAATTGTAAAAAAAAAAAAAAAAGAAAGAAAAAGAAACATGTATTTTGTATTTTCTTTATCAACATTAATTTTAGTCAAGGAAAAGGTGAATGCTTAGAGGATGAGCCTGCGGATAACGATTATGCTTACCCGGATCTACCACCAGGAGCTATGTATAATGCTGAACATCAATGTAGACTTCAATTTGGCGTCAGAGATGCATCGGTCTGCTCTCCTCTGCAGGAGGTAAAACGTAACCGACACTGATTATCGTGAGCTCTTCGTTAAAAGAAAGTAGTACTAATTGGCGATTAATGACAAATTAATGTCATAAGTAATACAATATAACAATTATTCGTCTAGATTTGTTCTAAATTATGGTGCATCGTCGATGGTTCCTGTACGACCATGTTACATCCAGCTGCACCTGGAACACATTGCGGGAAACATATGGTATGTCCTTTAAACCCATTCGTTTCCTTTTTTTCATTTTTACGATAATTCTTTTCTTCGTATTGTTAACAACAATTATAATAATTAAACTCGAATGAACGATACATACAATAAAAATTTGCTACGCTATAAAATATGTTATGATGCAGGGATTACAAAGTATATTTACTATACAATATTTTTTACTTTATAATTCCACTTAGTTTGTTTTAACGTATCATAAATAATAATAATAATAATAATAATAATAGATGATGTATTAAAATATTATTGACACAGTGGTGCCAAAATCAGAAATGTGTGCCGATCGTCGATCGGCCTCATCCAATCGATGGCAGTTGGGGTAAATGGGGTTCCTGGAGTGAATGTTCGAGAAGTTGTGGTGCTGGTGTGTCGATCATGGAGAGAAAATGCGATCACCCGGAGCCAGTGCACGGTGGAAAATTTTGCATCGGGGAAAGGCGCCGATATAAAATTTGCAACACAGAACCTTGTCCAGAAGGAACACCCAGTTTTCGTGCAATACAGTGCAGTAATTACGATGGAAAGGAATATAAAGGGAAAAATTACACGTGGTTACCTTACTTCGATCAGAGTGAGTTTAACCATTAGTTTTAAATTTGTGCTTATATCGAAATAAATACGATCAGACTTTGGACATAATTTATGAAATATGTATATCGAGATTGCGTTAAGATTGAGTCGAAGTTATATCCGATATACAAAATGTCTCAGCTAAAAGAGGTCGCAATATAAAAAAAATACATGTTTATAAGGTTAAAAACTACCGATGACCTTAACAAAATTCATAAAAAATGACCTAAAAAAAATTTTTTTTTCATAACATACCTCTTTTTAAACCATTCAAAGTATGCTATAAAAGTTCGTCGCATTATAAAAAACAAAGAACATATTTAGGCGGCCTCCTTTAGCTGAGACACCCTGTGTAATATATGGTGTGTGTATGTGTGCGTATATATATATATATATATATATATATATATATATATATATATAATATAAAATAAAAAAAAATTTGATAATAAAATTCACCAATTTACAAATAAAATTGTCCTTTTGTTTGTAATCTTATTGATGATTTTTCTTTTAATATTGACAATTGGATATATAAACCCTTTAGTAATAATTTATCAAGACCAAAATTTTTATCTCAGTATTTTCCGAACACGAATTTACAACAATATTATCAGACTTTGATAATGCGTCGCAATATTATTAAACAAATACGATCAAGTTTAAAAATTTTGATTTCGATGCATGACAATATTGCATACAATCACAAAGCAGTAATTTCGAGATTTGCAGTGTGTTGTAAAAATAGCTAACTCAACGTAAAGTAGAGCGTTCGAAAAGATTTTCAGATAAACTTCTTTTTATATAATTAAATTTTCATATTATTATTAATTATTATTATTAATTACCATCGAATAAATATTTTTTCCGTATTACGTATCTTTCTATTATAAAATTTCGTATTTCTTAATAACAAAATTTACATTTGATTATATTTCTTATTATTAAAGTTTAAGAGAAAAGAAAGTTTGTCTAAGAAACTCGATTTCAAAAAGGTCCTTATTTGATTTGCGAAAGGATGAATTCGATTTGCAAAATGGTTAATTTTGTAATTCGCGAAAACCCATATAATCAATATTAACAATATCTCATATTTTGTTGTCATAGCCGAACCATGTGAACTTTACTGTACCGACGTAGACGAAAGCGTGATCGTTCCTTGGGGTGAGGCTGCCCTTGATGGTACGCCCTGTAACGTCGGTAGCCGAGATATGTGCATCGCAGGAATATGTAGAGTCAGTATTTTTTCTTCCTCTCTCTCTCTCTCTCTCTCTCTTTTTCTTTCCTTCAAAAGAAGAAGAAAAAGAAAAAAATATATAGCGAGGACAAGTCAACGTGAAAATCAGAATCGATGATAATTATTATCCGTTTTCAGAAGGTTGGCTGCGACTGGAAAGTTGATTCTGATGCGACAGAGGACCGATGCGGTATCTGTCATGGGGATGGCACACAATGTGAGACCACCAGTGGAGTCTACGACGAAGATGACGTTCCTGGATACAAGGAGGTCGTCGTTGTACCCACCGGATCGCGTAATATCAAGATAGAAGAAGTTGGCAATAGTAAAAACTACATTGGCATTGGAGTACCAAAGTCTGACAAGTACTTCCTCAATGGCAAACGGTACGTAAGTGTACGGTAATGAAAAAAGAAAAAAAGAAAAAAAAAAGAAAAAATAGAAAAAACAAACTATCATCGATCTCTTAACAATTGTATCTGATATAAAGAATTTTTTGAACTGAAGTCTAACGCCAGGATACTAATTGGACAGGCAGATCACTCTGGCAGGGGAATACGAAGTCGCCGGTACTCCGGCCCTGTATGAACGTGACCGAGATAGAGAAAAGATCAGGATACCTGGACCTATCAAGGAAGACATTGCGGTCTACGTGAGTACCGGATGATCCTCGAAGTAACGCGCTTCTCATTCGCTATTTATCTTTACCTCTGTACTGTCCTTTTTCGTGAAGAAGAAAGAAAAAGAATTCAAAAAACAAATAGAACGAAATGACGAAAAAGAGAGATGATCGTGAAGCATCCAATTAAAATCGCATCGTTTTAGTTAATTTACAGAGGACGCTATCGTAACTTGGGTCTGCGTTACGAGTACACGGTACCAAAGAAGGAACCTGATCGTGCGCCAGAATACGTATGGATATTTTCCGATTGGTCGTTATGCACGGTAACCTGCGGCGGTGGTACGCAAACATCTCGAGCTCTTTGCCAGGAAAAAAAGAGTGGCCTCGTCGAGGAGCACTTTTGCAACGTCACGATTAAGCCAGAAACTAAATTACGCGAATGTAATTCGAATCCTTGCCCTGCCAGGTTAGTATAAATGATTTAGACCATAGGTGGACAATAATAATGTGGCTCTTCTTCGTGAGAGCGAAAGAATTCCACTAATTGACAACGCCGTATCTCCGCGTGAGTCGCAATGTTTTCACGTTTTTAAACACGAAGCGATAAAATGTTGGCTGGTATACTTAAGTAATTAGGAAACGGATTGATCGACGGTGAGAGCTCTGCGACTCGCGACGGAGAAAAAGTTGACCGCCTATGGCTTAGACTGTTAATACTTTGACGGCCGTAGTCAGCTGAGTGATACGTGAATGGGATTGAACAACAATTATTGGACGATATCACGTTGATGTGACTTCGCTTAGCCAGCGGTTATCGCCTGGCATCTCGGCCCGGTGGTATCCGATTATTGCCTTTGAATTCCGATTCGAATTTTTCACGATTTATTCTATATTATCTCTCAGTATCTTAAGGGCTTCATTTACAAATTGTAAAATAAATACCGTTAAGAATGTTCGAAGACGACGATAACGTTTACGCTGACAACCTATCAGATATTAGCGACTGGATATCGGATGATATCGATAAAGAATCAGACAATGAAAATGAAATTGTAACGATGGATTATAAATCTACTGAGGGCCAATAATAGATGATTCCGACGGAGACGAAAATAGTTTCGATATAAAGCAAACTGTAACGATCATGCCAAGACAATGTTCTCAATATATCTGTATGAAAGAATCTATACTGTACTTAATGATTGCGATACGTTTAAATTTTGTGGATAAAAATACACTTAAGACTCCATGTGATTCAAGATTCCTCGGCGATGGTTTGACGAATTTATTTGTAATGAATGTTAATAAATATGATACTAAAACAAACAAAAATAAAAAGTGGACGGTTACAGTTATCGACGAAGTAAAAAAATTGTTGGCTTTGATAATTGTAAAGGGAATAATAATTAAAAGAAAGAAAAATAAAATAAAAGCTAGAGTAAATGATGAGTATTGGTTATTTTAAAATTGAGATAATTACAAATTTATTCTTTCTCCTCGCTAAAGAAAAAAATATTACGACTGTAAATCTTCGTGAGAAAAAATTGGTCGCAAAAAATGTTAATAATTGCCAGCGACAAGTGCTTTTGCATCTGACGAAAATTGCGTCGTCCGTCAAAGTGTTAAATTAATTATACGAGGAATAATTTGTAAATAAAAATATTTCATAGGACTGTACCACCGATTAAAAATATTCTTACATAACGTCCATCCATTTCATAGATGGTGGATAGGACCATGGCAAATGTGTCCCGTTACGTGCGGCGAAGATGCATTACGTAAAAGATCGGTGATGTGCGTTTCATCGGGTACAGGAACTGACCGATCCGATCTAGCCTTACCGGACAAAGATTGCGACAAGGACGCGAGACCCGAGGAAGTAGGTCCTTGTCAAAATTTACCACCATGTGGATTATCCTCGGAAATACCATTGATAGTCTATACGGAGAACAAGGATGCCTCGTTTTACAATGTCAGTTCAAATGATCACGACGGTATCACATTGGTCGACGGACTGACCAGCGCGGAACCAGAGATCCTTGAATTCGACAATGTCTTCGATGAAAATCCAAACAATTCCATGTACAATACAAAGTCCAAATGGATAGTTTCGAGATGGAGCCATTGTTCTTACGGAAAGAGAAGTAGAAAGGTCACCTGTTCGAGCCCGGGGGATTGTAATTTGGACGACAAACCGATCAGCGTGGAGGATTGTCATGAGGGAAAGTGGATCGTCGGTAAGGTGCTAATCGTACGTAACACTACGATGATCTTCCGTGTTCGTTTAAAAAAAAAAACAGAAAATAGAGAGAGAGAGAGAGAGAGAGAGAGAGAGAGAGAGAGAGAGAGAGAGAGAGAGAGAAGGAAAAAAACGCTCGATTATAAATGATTGAATTTGTAATTAAGAAAAAAACATCATAATAGTAGAGAAAAAAAATGTTAAATGTTTCCTGCTATTAAGTTACACGTACGACTTACTAAAATACTATCATCATTACCTCTAATCCCTTTGATCTCAAGCCGAAAGACCGGAATTTATGTCTTCGTGACGAAAAGTATAGTTTTTAATAATCTTGATAACATAATATACCGTAATTATTAATCATTAATATTGCGAATCTCTTCGATAACGTTTCAACGTTCTTTTTTTCTTTTTTTATTTTTTTTTTTATTTTTTTTTTTTTTTTAGGGATCTGGGGAGCCTGCAATGCGACTTGTCTCATTAAATATGGCGTAAGGAGCAGGGAGGTCGAGTGTCGCGATCGAACGACGAACTTGTTGTCTAACGATTGTAATTTCGAAAGAAAGCCGATTGTTAACAGACGATGTTATTACAGGAAGCATTGTACCAACGAGAAGGACGGTAATAATGTTTATATTTCATTGTGATACGATCGGGAATAATTTACTACGTCGACGATATCAATCGTTTCTCTCTTCTTAGATTGCAAGGACAGTATAATACCTTCGTCGATGTGTGCAACTTACAGACGGATATGCGACGTTTCCACGATCGTACGAGAGAAATGTTGTGCCACTTGTTTGAAAAGACGTAAACAACATATCCGTCACAACAGACGACACGTCATTGAAACATAATTTACGTCCCCGATAATATGTTTCGATAAGCTCATTAAAAAAAAACGACGTCGTTATAGCCTTATTATTACTTTCTTTTTGTTTTCATTTCTATTTTTTCCTTTTTTTTTTTTTTATTTTCTCCATATCCCGCTTCTATCTAAATAAATGGCGCAAACGTTCGGACGTCATCAAGATCAATTTTAATTGTTTAATGATCACAAATAAATGTCATCGAACCTAAGAATTTTATCGATCATCGATCCCCATTTATCCGCATCTATAATAATGTTATTTGAGAAATTTTGTAACGCTTTAATCGTTTTAAGCGAAAACAAATAATAAAAAAAAAAAGAAGAAATGGACATCCTTCTTTTCAAATCGTGCTTCACGCGACATCGTTATATGTCTCTACGTCATAATAGACAGCATTAAAATTTGCATTATCTTATTTATTTATATAACAAGTTTGTGTATCGCATCCGTTAACACGTCACAATTTCCTCTCCAAATGTAATAATTGACAATATCTTCAACAATTCTCTTGAAATTTCAATAAAATAAAAAGAAAAAAAATTAAATACAAAGAATGACAACGAAATTAAATTTTTCGCATTAATGCGTTGGAATCGATTAGAGGAAAAAAGAAATTTAAAACTTTTTTTCAGATAAAGACGTATATCTTAATAGTTCTTAAATTTTTAAATACATTATCTTAGAATAATCCTAAGCGACAGCATCGTTAAAACCGATACTTTTGTAACTATTGATGTAATTACATTTTCATCTTAATCCTTCTTATAGTACTTTAGGTTATAAGAAATATACGTGGATGGTCCTAGTATCGACGCAGTAATCGCTATTCCGCCAAGTAACTTTTCCTGAAAGAGAAGAAAAATAATGGTTATAATAATTATTGTAAACAATAACATTAATATTTATTAAAAATAATAGTATATGGTTTATATTAAATCTATTTAATAATTCTAGACGCTTAAACTTGACTCGAGCGATGAAGGGTATGATAAAATTTACGCAAAATAGTATTATCTCTTTAATGCTTTCGCTCCAATTAAGTTGACAAAAAATATTAATTACAGGAATACAAAAATATTATCTAACGATATTCAAAGAGTAATAACTTAAAGGACGATTAACAAATTACATAACATCATGGAAATAAAAATGAAACTTACGATAAATGTTACTTTGACGCTGGGAGGTAAATCAACAACGGTTCTTCGTTGTTGCACAATCTGTCTTGCCAATCGTGCATTTCCAATTGTCTTTTGGAGAGCAAACATTTTGCCTTTTGTCAGAAAATTCGAGTTATCGATCAAAAACTGTAGTACGCTGGTGTACGCTCCAGAACGTTCAGTACTACGGCATGAAATAAATCTACCGACAGATATACCATACACAGAGGGAGGTAATACGATTCGTTCGTTCTCGATAAAGATTAGGCGCTAGATTTGCTCTTTGTGAGAAGTCATCGAGTTAAAATTGTTTGTCCAATGACAACACTTTAAAATATATTAGCTTCTTTGCAATTGATTAATTTCTGTTACCTTTTTTGTTGATTAGCTCCAATTACAACTTTTCTACGTTCGTTCTGCTAAAACACAGATTAGGAGTGTTTAATATAACAAGGTTTGCAGCACTGCGTAAGTTCATTGGCGTACTCAGACTAAACATAGGATATGTCAAAATTTTGTGATGGCGGCGATGTTAAAGGTTAGTTGTCATTAAATAAATATTAGTTAAAAATTGTTTAAACATGTTATTGATCTGTCTTTCAACTTGTATATATATTTATTTAGAACGTTCAATGTTTTATACTATTATGGGAGGATTGTATTTTCTAAAATGTATGCAACATTTAAATATAGACAAAAATGTATTGTTCATTAACGGTCAATTTTTAGGTTTAAATTTATTTTTAGTATTGTTTATCTATACTAGAATTTGTTATTCCTTGATATGCATTTTAAATGAAAACCGTGTTTTCAATGAACAAAAAGTTCATATAAATATGATAATATTAAATATTTGCAAGTTGGGGAGTACGAGAGAAAAAGAGAGATAGATATTTCATATGTGAAATACATTATTGTTAATAATAGTTATAATCGTATGATAAAGTTTTATTATTGGTTCTGTTTTAATAGTAAAAATAAAAAAGTTGGTATGAGGAATTAATATATACGTTGATAAAATAGATTCACGCGTTCACTTGTAATATATATAGGCATAATAAATAATACAATCTAGTAATTATAAGATATATTTTTTAGGATAAGACTCAATTTACGTTTGAAGATAAATGGCCATGCATGCGCCCTATAATATTGAAACTTCTTAAGCAAGAACCGGTAACACAGGCAGAATGGCAAGATTTATTTTATTCTGTCCACTTGGTATGTATGTGGGATGAAAAGGGACCTACAAAGTTACGCGATGCTCTTAAAGAGGACATAATGGATTTTATAAAGCAAGCTCAGCAAGTAAAAACATTATACTTTTAAATAATAAAATTATAATACGTTTTCACTCTACTTATTGCATATTACAACATATTTTAAGATATATACCTTGTTTTAAATCATAATAATTTTAAAATATATATATACATTCCTTAAATTTGTACTTCGCGTAGAGAGTATTAGCGCATCAAGAGGAACAAGCATTATTGAAGGCATATATAGCTGAATGGAGGAAATTTTTTACACAGTGCAATTATTTGCCTACACCATTTCGACAATTGGAGACATATCTTGCTGGAAAAACTAGTTCTAGTGTACCGAAGAGAAATCAGCCAGATGATATCGTCAGGAAAGTACGATTGTTTATAATATCTACATATAAATATATCAATATTGTGTATCGTACGTTTGGATTAAATAATTTAACCATATTATGTTTTCAATATAGCTGATGTTAGATAGTTGGAATCAAAGTATATTTGGTGAAATAAAACAAAGACTCCAAGATTCAGCTATGAGATTAGTACGTGCTGAAAGAAATGGGGAAGCATTTGATTCCCAATTGGTTATTGGTGTTAGAGAATCTTATGGTATAAATAGATAGTTATTATCCTTCTCTGATTATATTTTTTTGTATTATTTTTATAAGTGATATCGTTGGTAATATTACTTATTTTTTTTTTTTTTTTAATATAATAATTGTAATGTAATGTTTTAATATCATTTGGTTTTAGTAAATCTGTGTTCAAATACAACCGATAAACTACAGATCTATAGAGAAAACTTTGAAGCTGCTTATATAGAAGCAACAGAAGCATTTTATTGGGTCAAAGCGCCAGAACAATTGTCGCTGCATGGAGTAGAAAATTACATGCGCTATGCAGAATCTAAATTAAGGGAAGAAGAACTACGTGCACAAAAATATTTAGAACCGAATAGTGCAAGCGTACAACTTTTAACTGATTGTTGCGTAAGAGTTTTAGTAGCAACTTTTAAACCAGCTATACTTGCGGAATGTCCACGAATGATACAACATCATCAAACGGACAGTAGGTGTTGCGTTTTTAAATAATTGAAATATTTTTTTATCTAAATATTATACTTCAACCAGTATCAAAACATTATTGTGACTTTCTATCTATAATTACAGAACTTCGGTTAATGTTAAAACTAATGGATAGAGTACCAGAAGGTGTCGGTCCTATGTTAAGAAATCTTGAAGAGCATATAGCAAGCGCAGGACTAGCCGATATGATGGCAGCAGTAGATGTTATTACTCAAGACTCTGAAAAATATGTAGAAAGATTATTAGATCTGTTTAGACGATTTTCCACTTTAGTAAAAGAAGCATTTGACGATGATCCACGTTTCCTTACTGCACGAGATAAAGCTTACAAGCTTGTTGTTAACGATGCTACAGTTTTTAGACTCGAATTGCCTGCTCGCCAAGGTTCCGGCATTGGTACAACAATTGTTAACAATAAACCTAATAATAATAACAATGGACAACCAGAATCAAAATGTCCAGAATTGTTAGCTAATTACTGTGATATGCTTCTTAGAAAAACTCCATTAAGTAAGAAATTAACTTCGGATGAAATAGAAAGCAAATTAAGAGATGTGGTCGGTACTAAGTTCAAACTTCGTTCTTATTTCTTATTATAATAAATCTCATTAATGAATAATCCGTTTTTATATTTCATTTTAGTTACTTGTTTTAAAGTACGTACAAAATAAAGATGTTTTCATGCGTTATCACAAGGCACACTTAACAAGAAGGCTCATATTAGATACATCGGCAGATTCTGAAAAGGAAGAAAACATGGTGGAATGGCTTAGAGAAGTCGGCATGCCTGCTGATTATGTTAATAAATTAGCCAGAATGTTTCAAGATATTAAAGTATCTCAAGATCTCAATCAACAGTTTAAAGAACAATGTCGTGCTGCCATCGCGGATAGCATAAATATAAAGGTGATTTTACTCATTTTTCATATTTTCAGCATTCATATTTTCATTTCCAACGTCTTCTTTAACGGACCGCTGCATGTATCGTTTATAATGCATATAATATTCATTTTATTTTATTTTGAAGAAATTTTAATATAGATCTTACAAAATAAAATCGTAATACACGACTCTTTGTTTACAGATATTAAATGCAGGTGCCTGGGCAAGAGGTAGTGAAAGGGTTACCGTGAGTTTACCCTTACAACTTGAAGATTATATACCAGAAGTTGAAGAATTTTACAAAAAGAAGCACAGCGGACGAAAGTTACAATGGTATCATCATATGTCGAATGGCACGGTAAGAATATATACGTGAGCTTTGCCAATAATAAAGTGAACAGAAAGTATAAATATCTGTATATTATTATATATTATCCATAAAAAAAAATAATATTTAGTTTTATTAACTCAATCGCGTCACGTTTTCGAATGTATTTACAATCTATTAAATCAGATTCATTGTAGATTGAAATATAAACACTTATTTTTAATTAATTCAGTTTTAAATAAAACTATTTATATAATGATAAAATCGACAACTCACTTTGTTTAATGAATTTTATTCGTTTTTCAATAATGTAATACTCATAGATCAATAAGTATTGATTTAATAATATCTATTAATTATTTAAATATATTAATATATATAAAACTCTGTGTGTGTGTGTGTGTGTGTGTGTGTGTGTGTGTGTGTGTGTGTGTGTGTGTGTGTGTGTGTGTGTGTGTGTGTGTGTGTGTGTGTGTGTGTGTGTGTGTGTGTGTGTGTGTGTGTGTGTGTGTGTGTGTGTGTGTGTGTGTGTGTGTGTGTGTGTGTGTGTGTGTGTGTGTGTGTGTGTGTGTGTGTGTGTGTGTGTGTGTGTGTGTGTGTGTGTGTGTGTGTGTGTGTGTGTGTGTGATATTAATATATTAATATGTATATATGTAACTTATGTAATACAAGAAAAATTTTATTTATTCAGTAACAAAGAGGGGTATTTTGTAATTTTTCACAAAGTACAATATCCCGATTCTAATTTTCAGCATCATCTTGCAACCAATTTGGATGGTGTTCCAGATAACATTTTCCAACCAAGTGGGTCGCTTCGATGTGGATGTGACAACATTTCAAATGGCCGTTTTATTTGCTTGGAATCAACGGCCTTTTGAAAAGATCTCTTATGAGAATCTTCGTCTTGCTACTGAACTTCCTGATCCAGAATTACGACGAACGCTGTGGTCGTTATGTGCTTTTCCAAAATTAAAACGCCAACTTCTTTTAGTAGAACCACATGCATATAGTCCAAAAGATTTTGGGAACGATACAAGATTTTGGGTGAATCAAGAGTTTGCTATAGTGTTAGTATATAATAAATTATTATATCACTTTTATATATATATATATATATATATATATATATATATATATAAATTTTTTATACTTTTTCCTTCCGTATATATGGTGCATTTAATTTATTTTTCAGAAAAAATGGAAAATTACAAAAAAGAGGAAAGATAAATCTAATAGGTCGATTACAATTATCCACAGAAAGGAGTAAAGAAGAAGATAATCAATCAATTGTACAACTGAGAATACTACGAGTTCAGGTATTTGAATTATTTATGCACATATACAATTATTTTTCTAATCTTTATAATGATAATATTTATATGTATATATATATGTGTGTGTGTGTGTAATTTTTGTGTTGTACAAATAGGAGGCTATCATCAAGATTTTGAAAATGAGAAAGAAAATTAGTAATGCTCAATTACAAACTGAATTAGTAGATATATTAAAAAATATGTTTTTACCGAGTAAAAAGATGATAAAAGAACAAATTGAATGGCTTATCGAGCACAAATATATTCGTAGACACGATGACGATATTAATACATTTGTTTATATGGCGTAACACCGAGATATGTATCCGTATAAAATTGTTCAAACTTCTATTATTAATATTATATTTTTATAAAAATTGAGTTTTCCTCGTGCAAAAAATGTATACTTGAGGATAGTAAAAGATACAAAGATACGTGACATTCTTTGTGGACTCCAAAAGAAAATAATTGGACGGTTATTAACCTTATGTGGAATTACAAAATAATATTAAGAAGTCATATCACTCCAACGGACATGTATTCGAAGAAACAGGGGTAAAGCATATAAGAAAGATCTATAAAGTATCTTAATAGCAACATACTATGAGCAAGTATGAATATGTATAATTTGTTAGACTTCTTATGTAAACTTTGAAATATGTTACACAAATAACGTGTATAAAGTTTTTACTTCCTTGTAATAAATTATTATTCATAATGAGATCTATTATTAATAAACATTAAAAGGAAATCAGGCTTATATCGAGAGATATTAATTTTTACATTTTGCTAGTTTATCCCACATAATCAACTTGCAACTTGATTTTATCTTCCAAAATAATTTTGACAATTTTAATATCGCTTTTTTTACAAATGAATTTTAAATACTTTGGAAATAGGTAACAAATGGCCTATAATAATCTTTTGTATAAATGTATCACTTAAATTATTCCCTGTGAACTTATAAATCGTGAAATACTTAAGTAAACATAAATAATAACAATATCCTGTATAAAGCTTTTATATTATTTGAATAAGCTAACGAAAAATGTAAGAATATACGACTTCTATGAAATAACGACTAAGATTATTTCACAAACCTATCTATTTAGAAAGTATTATTAAGTTTAATTTTAAATAGCGTCTCTTATTTTTCTAATGACACGATAAAATATTTATTTATTTATTTTTTTATTACAAAAGATAAGACAACATGATATATGCAATATTATCTTTATTTTATCTAATCTCAAAATATTTACATAATTACATATTTTCGCTTGCTACAGATTTTATTATTCGCTACGTTTTTGCCACAATTTGATGTGATAATGAATTTTTGAAAAAAAAAATGGAAAACAAACAGAAAGTATAGTTTAATAAATTTCTGTACCACAGTAACATATCGTAAAATAAATACATTATATACATATATATACATACATATATATATATATATATATATATATATATATATATATATATATATATACATACACACACATAGGTATTTACAAGAGTATCGAGATTTATGGTTCCATAGCGAATGAAAAAATGTTTTCATTGGATAATCTTAAAATCGATTATTCATTATACTATCATATAAGTCTAGTTAATTGTAAAATAATTTCAAATAAAATGCACATTGTTCTTAATTAACTATCAACACTTAAAATTTATAAAATAAAAATATATTTGGTATGTCATAGTTATGAGAATCATTTTTCAATACGAAAACCAGTTATATTAGATTCCTGACATACATATTATCACGAAAATTATGTGCTGTATACACATATAAAAGATATTTATCATTGTATCATACGTATTCATTCATGTACACTGTAGATATGTGCATATGCATATATCTTGTGTATTTATATTTACATACATAAAACAATTGTTTTCTCTGTTTTGTAACTACCATGATGAAAATACTATTAGGTAAAACATTAAAACAATTTACCCGTTTATATTTTATATAGTCGGAATATAGTATATTATACATATGCACACACAAAATACTACTGTCATAATGTTACAGTAATACTGATACTCAAACTGCACGTGTATATTTAATTCTTATTAATTTGATTCCATGTAATAATTGTTTGTTCTTATAACATTTAACAATTCATTATAAAGAATCTTTAAAAATTTAATTGATTAGAACATAAAAATCGATACTCGAAGAAATTTAACATTCAAATAGAAAAAAAAAATGATCCAAGATCGTTTATATTTGTTTTATCGCATTCATAAAATAACACGCACGCACGCACACGTGTATATGTACATCATATATTAATATCATAACTACAATTTGAACCTTAACTTCCGCACACAAACACAACTTATATTAGAGTAACATGTTCTCAAAGAATTTCCTGAACGTAAAGATTACGATCAGGTTGACATTTTCATTTTTTTTTCTTTTTTTTTCTTTTCTTTTTTTTTTTTTTTTTTTTTTTTTTTATTAATTATCGTAGACTTCTAGCTATTATAACATTTGCTTTCCACAACATTAAAGTAAAACAATGAGCAATACTTTAAAATACAAGGAACATCGATAATTTTAAGAACAATTTAAGTCATCAATGCAGAATTACTCTCTTTTTTGTTATACTTATCAGTATTATCATATTGTCTAATACTGCATAATGTAGAAGCTTTAAATGTACGCGATAAAGAGTAATTTTCATGACACAGCAGAGAATACAATTATTATTTGATGTTAAAGATTTAATATCCAATCTTTTTTTTTAGCTAGAATTTGTGTTTCACAAAACATCAATGTTTACCAACATTTTTTTATAATATGTAACTTCTTCATTGCTAAAGGTACTTCCTATTTTTAAAAATTCTTTAACTGTACATTCTTCGTTTTTATATATTGATTTAGACCGAATTAGCATTTAGTAGTCTAAAAATTAATCAAAATATTTAATCAGAACAGACATTTCGAACTGATATAAGTCTAGAACTTCTAGACTACATTTAAACAGTGATTATAATAACATTTATAGTATTTTTGAATTTTTACATTGATATAACAATAGTTTCACGTACTTAATTTTGATTAGAACTTTAATATCATATATTCAATACCTACATTTTTTTTAAGAATTTTCATGTTCATCGACTAATGACACTTTAATATTTAACTATCACGACAAAAGTTACAAAAAAAAAAAACAGAGAGAAAAGAACGAGACTGCAATATGCTGATATAAATTATAATTACGGTCATTGCCAGTTTTGTACGATATTTTTATTATAGTTACTTCTTGGATGGATAAATGATTTATTGGACGTGTATTATGTATAATGTTTATCCAAATAAATTTCATTAATGTTCTGGACAACGCGTATGTTGAATACGTGGGCCACTTTTCATAGGATTCTCAGTTTCACAAACATGAACAACAATGCCTGGTTGTCCAGAACCTCCCGGGTGTAACTCATGACTACCACCTGACATGGTAATAACATAAATAATATTATCAATGACTTCTTAAATAGTAAAATCTCTCTCTCTCTCTCTCTCTCTCTCTCTCTCTCTCTCTCTCTCTCATTTATATTTTACTAATAAATATATTATACACAATAATAAATGAAGAAAATATAAATACCTGCAGATAAGTTTGCTATAGCTGCTAATAAATCATGGTTGACTAAAGGTTCATTCTCCTCTCGTGGCTTCCATCCAACAGGTGGAGATGATGGAGGAGATATTAGGAACTGCTTTGTAAGAGCTGGCGGTTGAAGGTGTTGATCTTCCATATCTGTCCAATAATAAATCTTATTAATTAATGCTAATTGTAAGAAGCAGATAATTTTATACAAGTATATAAATTTATTGATCTCTTATTTAATTTCTGGTATGTACCTATCGGTGTTACCGGTTGTGCAAAATAACAATTAATATCAGTTTCACCAAAATGAGTTTGATGTAATTGTATTCTAGCGCTGGCTGCCGCGCTTGGAGAATTATAATTAACTCTCATCCTTCTAAATGATTTGAAGTATTGGAATGTAGCATCTTTTCCAAATTGCTTAAAAAGATTCTCTATTGCGGACTGCAAAATGATATATGACAGTTATATACATTAATACATTGTAAAATGCATTGAGTATATGGAAATCAATTCTGATAAAATAATATTATTACCTTTAATTCATCTACTTTAAATACTCCAGGATCTACATTTGTGACAATAACAGAAGTTGGTAAATCTTCATCATGAATCAATTCATCTATTGACCTTGAATTCGAACAACCATGACCCTTTTCTCCTTCAAAATCAAGTTCTAATTGTTCATAATTTGGATGCAAATTAGGTAATCCGTCGACTTCATTTATTATTATGTTTTCCGTCTCTTCAGATTCTTCATCTCCCAATACATCGGTACTATCTTTCTCCTCCATAGTTAATTCCTAAGCTTTAACAAATAAAATAATAATTAAATGTTTCAATGATATAATTATTGAATCAGGTATATAAATATATATATAAATTTACTTAAAGAATGATTATAAAGTATAATAAATATCGATAAATTAAAAAAATTATATATTTATATATATATATGAATACGCACATGTGTTGACATATATGCTTTTTGAAATTTTTTAAATTCTTCAATACACATGCATGCATGTTTTGCACAGACTGCTATTCTTTTACCACGACTTATTCTTTTATAGACTGTAAAGTGGAAAATCTTTGTTATTCTGTTATTACACTATTATATCGTTATTCCTAGATAGAAAGTAAATTTATATCTTTATATTGAAATTGAAATAACTATTACTACTGACTTAAATATAAAATTAATTAGCATTTCAATTTTATTATATTTTCTATCAAAAACTTATAACATATTCAAATTTCAAATTGCTCCATAAAAGAAAGCACTCTGTTTTAAAATCTTTTGTGCAATGTCTAATAAAAAACATTTGATATTAAATGGATTAAAATGATGTTAAATAAAAGCAGAATAAACATAATATGTTGTATAAGTCTTGCCTTTACATATGATTTTTATTACAAAAGATACTATTATAAAGATACATATATACATGTATCTATATACATGTATATATACATGTCTATATATTATATATATATACACATTATATATACATATATATACATATCATACACACACACACATATTAATGCAGATTTTATTGAATAAACTATTCATCAAACATAATACTTAGGCAATGATCGGTTGATTGATTGTTGACTACAAAAAAAGTTTTGAGATTTTTGAAATTCTATATAATGTTTCAAATTGTATTATTGATTGGAAGTAAGTTGAATTTACAAAATAAAATGAAAATATTTATGTAATAGATTACTGTAGAAATTATAAGATTAAATGAAAAACATAATATAAAGCCATGCACGAGTTCATTTGTTGCAACAATTTGCTAAGTACATCCTTTATTACGCTAGTGAACGTAGTTTCGTCAATTTTAAAAACATAAATTTACATAAAAATCATGATAAAAATTCTTTATGTGGTTGACAATATGTAACTGGACCTTGCCTGTTTTTTAAATGTGGAAATTCCTATGTCGAGTAACTTTAATACTAATCTCTCTCTCTCTCTCTCTCTCTCTCTCTCTCTCTCTCCCTCTCTTTCTCTCTCTCTCTCTCTCTCTCTCTCTCTCTCTCTCTCTCTCTCTCTCTCTCGTCGTGTTTCAATTAATATTACATAAATACTTTCTTCCTTTACGGAACGTGTACAAAATAAATAATAACTAATTAAATCCACAAAGCTTTTGCCAACAGTCTTAACTGATCTTAACACCGCATCGTATTTACCATTTTATTATCGTCGTAACCCTCTTTTTCATTTGTGACCATAGAAATGACAACACCAAGATGGACACAAATCTTCGTATATGTCTGTTTCTTCCGAAGTATTTTATAATACTTAAAACGCGTTTTATTTCAAAAATGTGTTTACATCGTCATGTCGCAATGAAAACAACCCAACTGAAATTAAAATGATCCGTTGTAGGAATTCATCGAAATATATCAATTACGTTAGATAGGATTTTCTTAATCCAGATCAAATAACCAATTACAGCGTACCATGAATACAATGGCTGTACACGATTGGAGGATTTTTGGACGTTTACACACTTTTAATCTGTGTATATGATGCATATAAGATATATGTATATATATACGCCACGCATACACGTTTAAGAAGAAAGCGAGAGAAAGAGATAGAGAGAAACGATCGCAGCGCCTCTGGTTGATGCCGCTCTAACTAAAGTAAAAAAGTGGAATAATTCTTTGACGATGGGTGCTTCCACCTTATCGAAGGGTTCTTTGATTTGGCTTAGAGACGCCGGAATGTTCTATGTATGTATTAACTTCTCGTTTTATATGTTTTTATAAGACTGTTGTGTTATATCGTAAATTGTAATAAGTTCTTACAATAGTGAAATACGTCTTCATCGATTTATTCAACGAATTTTAGGAGTTCTAAGAAAGGTTGATCCCCGGTTATATCTTTCCAAGGAATGATCATCAGTAATTTCGGTTTACCGTGTTACGTGGCGTGTTGAAATTGGATTGTTAAAATAAAAGAAAAGAGAAAAACGTAATTACGTTGCATTTTCGAATGGGGAAGACATTGTTGTGCTTAATATAATCCAATTTATCGGAAGTACAAACTACCTTAGTTTTTTCTTTTTTTTTTTTTTTTAAATACAAAATGGCATTGCCACCGAATTATAAGCAAGTAGCAATGGCTACGTCAAACGTTGTTGCGTCCAATCGTAAGTATCATTAATAGATTTTTATGCTTATTTTATTTGACAAATTATCACAGTTTGCATGCCCTTTTGTGAATCAATCTAAAAGAAATATATTATTCTATTTAGAGCGTATCAGAGCATCTGGTGGAAGTAGCAGTAGTTCTAATACTAGTGTAAGTATCAAGTATGACATGTTTCATTATTTTCATTTAATAAGAATTCTAATAAAATCTTTTTATATTATTTTAGAAGGATACGCAAAGTCCTTTTATACAAACACCTCACAGTCATCCAGGATTCACGCCTCAAAAAGTAGGAAAAAATACAAATGTAAGTAAATATTATAGATCTTATAAAGGAAAAAAGTATCGGGAAAGTAATACGTTTGTATAACGGATAAATAGGCAGATTCGCGAATGCCAAAACCGCCTAAACCACCTGAAAAACCTCTTATGCCATATATGAGATATAGCAGGAAAGTATGGGATCAAGTGAAAGCTCAAAATCCAGAATTGAAACTTTGGGAAATAGGCAAAATTATAGGTCAAATGTGGAGAGATTTGCCAGAAGAAGATAAAACAGAATTTATAGAGGAATACGAATCTGAAAAGGTATGTTTTATGTTTTTATCTCGTATATATTATATTATATATATTTTTTAATATGTGTATATGTACTATATATATATATATACACATGCGCATATATATATAATTTCTAAATTTTATAATTTAGGTAGAATACGAAAAAAGCTTAAAGACTTATCATAATTCTCCAGCATATTTGGCTTACATCGCCGCTAAGAACAGAGGGAAGTCAGGTTGGTTATTCATATATGATTAAAATACATGTAATCGATGTTCAATTTTATTAATAATTTTATAATTTTATCTTGTACGTAATACAGCTTTGTGTGCGGCTCAACAAAATAATGATGATCGAGAAAGTCATGAACGTTCTTCCGGTAGTAGTAAAAGTCAAGCTGCGCAAGACAGGAGGATTGATATTTTACCTGCAGAAGATGACGATGGTACGTTTGATAAATATTAATACGATAAAAATTTGTACGAGGTATTCTTATAACTTTTAGATCAAGATGATGGATATTCTGTAAAACATGTGGCATATTCTCGCTATACAAGAAATCATCGCCTTATTAATGAGATCTTCAGCGATACTGTCGTTCCTGATGTCCGTTCTGTTGTTACAACTCAAAGAATGCAAGTCCTGCGCCGTCAAGTACAATCTTTAACTATGCACCAGGTAATAAATAAAATGTGATTACTATTTTCTTATGAACAATATTTTATTTATAAAGGCAAATAATTTCAGAAAAAACTGGAAGCAGAATTACAACAAATAGAAGAAAAATTTGAAGCAAAGAAAAGAAAATTTATTGAAACAAGTGAAATATTTCAAGAGGAACTGAAAAAAGTAAATGTTTATTCTAATATTAATAGATAAACGTAAACTGATATTATGAAATATTTAGACTAGTGGTGTCCAACTTACTTGATTGTCTGGGCCGTATTAAGTGAAAAGTTGGGCCACATAAAAAATAAAAAATAAAATATACCAAATGTTTGGAATAGTACAAAATTTCCTTTTTTTTTTGTTTTGTTTTTTTAATCACCATTTTTCTCAAGAAAGCAAGCGGTATGCTTTCACGTATAAAGTATATTATAGTGTCTTCTTGTGACGTCATTCACGTTCACTTGACTTCCACTGCTATCGATGTTACTTTGTTTTTTTTTTGTGTGCATAAACCGATTACATGTCGCCACAATGGGAACAATCATCGATTGAAGCTACCGCAGAAAATTTTTGCTGAGCCATATTAACTTGCATTACTGCGCCGTGGTTTGGACACCACTGATTTAGACTATCTTTAATAAAAACATTTATTACAGCATTGTAAACCAGCGGTAGACGAAGAAACATTTAATAAAATGGTAGAACGACAATACGAAGTACTTAGGAGAGAAAGATTAAGAGGATCGGAAGAGAATCGATCTGATGGTCCTGCGTCAAATGAATCTACACCAAATTCGACTCCTACACCAACTCCAGCTTCTCTTAATGATGAACCGCCGTCTGAAGTAAGTTTTAATGTTTCGTATATTTTGGCAATTAGTACGTTAAATTTTTTATTTATATATCTTATAGGCTACTGAAAATGATGCAATCGATAAAAAGGCAAATGGTTTTGAGAAATCTAATAATGAAATAAAGAAAGAAAACTCATCGCCTCCGTACGTTGAGGCAAAATCAGAATCTTCTGCTGTACAAGGAAATCAACCGATGAATCAACATGGATCTAATTCTAATATGTATTGTGTATCTGTTACTCCAATTCAACAACCACCGCAACAGCAGCAGCAACAATCAGCACCATTGCCACCGTCAATATCATTGGTACCAACACAGCAGCAGCCACAGCAACACCAACAACAGCAGCAGCAACAATCAACACCATTGCCACCATCAATATCGCTGGTACCAACACAGCAGCAGCCACAGCAACACCATCAACAACAGCAGCCACAGCAACACCATCAACAACAGCAGCCACAGCAACACCATCAACAACAACAGCCACAGCAACACCATCAACAACAGCAGCCACAGCAACACCATCAACAACAGCAGCCACAGCAACACCATCAACAGCAACATCAACAACACCAACAACAGCATCATCAACAACAACAGCAGCAGCAGCAGCAGCAACAACACCAACAACCACCTGCTCAATCTCATCAACAATCACCACCGCAGTCGCATCAACAGTCAACACCTCAAACTCATCAACAGCCACCACCTCAAACCCATCAACAACCAACTTCTCAAACCCATCAACAACCTACTTCTCAAACTCATCAACAAGCAACACCTCAATCTCATCAACAACCATCTTCGCAGCCACAACAGCAACCACCACCCCCATCTCATCAACATCCTCCATCTCAAACTCATCAACAACCTCCACCTCAATCTCATCAGCAACCACCACCACCACCTCAATCTCATCCACAACCACCACCTCAAACCCATCCACAGCCACCAACTCAGTCCCATCCACAACCACCACCTCAAACTCATCAACCACCGCCACCTCAGCCCCACCCACAACCACCATCCCAAACTCATCAACAGCCACCACCTCAGCCTCACCCACAACCACCATCTCAAACTCATCAACCACCATCTCAAACTCATCAACCACCGTCTCAAACTCATCAACCCCCGTCTCAAACTCATCAACCACCACCTCCTCAAACTCATCAACAACCAACACCTCAACCTCATCAGCAACCACCTTCACAGCCACAGCAACAACCACCACCTCAATCTCATCAGCAACCACCACCACAAACTCATCAACAACCACCACCTCAATCCCATCAGCAACCACCGCCACCTCAATCTCATCAACAGCCACCACCTCAGTTCCATCCGCAACCATCACCTCAAACTCATCAGCCACCGCCACCTCAGCCACATCAACAACCACCACCTCAATCTCATCAACAGCCACCCCCACCATCTCATCAACCACCACCTCAATCTCACCAACAATTACCTCCTCAATCCCATCCGCAACCATCGCCGCAACCTCATCCACCGCCACCTCAATCTCACCAACAATCACCATCTCAATCTCATCAACAGCAATCGCATCAACAAACAGCACCTCCGACATCTTCGCAGCAGCAGCAATCCAGTACTACTAGTGCCACTGTACCAGTGACAGTAAGCGCAACTCAAAACATACCGAACATGCCTCCGGTATCTTCACCTGCACCTCCGTTACACAATCCTCATCAGCAAGGAATGCTATCTAATCATACTATGTCTCCGCATCAAACATCTCAAGGAACACAAGGAACACCGGTTCTTCCTCCCCAAGGACCAGTAACTAATCCACATACATCGCCCATAATACCGCCTAATCAAGGATATGGCCAACAATATCAACCAGGACCTGGTCCACAGCCACAAAATGTGCCGCTTGCCCCAAGACCTCCTCATCCTTCTTATACTTATTCACAACAACAACCATATCATCAACCTTATCCCCAATATGCTCACCCCTATTATCATCAACCATATTCTCAATATTCACCACATACTATGAGCCGTCCTCATACGCACAGTCCTCATAGTCCACACAGTCCGCATTATCATCCACAATCCCCTCATACTGTAGGAGAAAGTAATGCAGCTAATAACAGTGTATCTGGTTCAGGTACTACTTCTGGTTCTACTCCCGATAGTAATAATTCATCCTATTCTCCAGCATCAGGGCATTGTGAAAGTGAACGTACTACTGCTCCTGACACCCAGGAGACTTCTACTGATATGAAATCAGGCTCTGTGTAAAGCGTATTTTTCTCTTTTTCCTTTTTTTTTATTTCTTTCATTTCTTTCATTTCTTTATCCATTTTCATGCTTTCATTATAAAAAGAAAATAAAAAAAAAATGGCACACTTAAGTAAACATAACATAAAAATTAAACATAATAGATTATATAATTTGTATAATAAAAATATGTAATCTTTTGATCATCTATTGTAAATTGCTATGACGGTCTACAATACAAGATTATATTTAAAAACAACGATTTTATTCATATAATATGTAAATCTTATTGATATACAATTTGGATGCTTATTACAATATTTTCCTCTTACTTAACAGGCTTCATTTGCCATAATCCATCATTCAAATAATGACAATTCTCGATTCCTACTCCTTTATTCACTTTGGCTCTGTAAATTATATTTTAATATAGCCATGTCGACATAAACACGATGGGAATGGTATAAACACTTAATCCAAAGTAACGATGCAGAACCAGATCACTATACTTACATATCTTCTGTCGATAGAGTAGTTACTCCCACTGCTAAAGCATGCTGCTTTCCTTCTGCCATAACTGCCTAGTTGCTTGTTAAGTTCATACTTAATATTTTATGCGTAAAACTGTCAAATTTATCCCGATATATGGACTTTGACTCAAAAAGAAACAAAATATGCCATTCAAACTGCCAATTGTCGTTTTAACAAGATTTACTACTACATAATCTATATTATCTTACATATAAGGATACAACAACGGTTCCCTTCTCAACCGGTGTCATTTTTGCACCCTTTGATGTTAAACCCGGACACATAATATTTGCACCACTAAGTACAAATCTGATTGCTCCTTTATCAACTTGTTCCATTGGTAGAAAGAATGGATCTTAAAAGATTAAAAATCTTTCAATAACCATCTAACAAAGTATTTATCTTTTGAATGTCTAATGATATAAATGTTCTAATAATGTCAAATTATCTTACATTTGTGTAATAACCTTAATGTAGGCATCCATGGGCCTTCACGTTGTCGAAAGAACAAAAGTTCTCCTGCTGCGTTGACTATAATTTCTATGTGATCATGACTATGATCGAAACATTGTACCTTTGTTAATTTATATTCATCAATATACAAATTTATGAAACAATATATCATTATGAAAAATCTTACCACTTAACAATTCTAAATGCATCCTTTTTTGGAATGATAGTATCCACATGACTTTCTAAATGTGGATATAAATCCAAGAGTTTCGAGCGTATTCCTTTCTGAACGGAAGATTTTAATTGTTGTATACCCGAAACACTATCCTTTTCATCAAATCTATTCGTAATTACAAATAAAAATAAACGTATATGTTCACGAACATGCGATTAAGGTTATGTACTGATGTATACGTACTTTTTAAACATCTTTCCTCGTTAGTAGAAAATACAATTTTTCTATAGAAAATATCCTGTTATTTTCTTATTACTTATTGTTCTACTAAAGTATAATAAATATCAATTATTTTGTTTGTTTTTTTTTTTTTTTTGACGAAACCGTTACAGAAAGAAAGCTCCCTCAACGTTACGTTGGGACGTAACTACCGCTACTACTATTGCTGTTACTGTGACTACTGCTATCAATACCAACGCATAAAAATGTTTTCTATACTTTTCATATATTCGATTAAATAATTGACTTAATCCTTTGCAAAGATAAAATAGCAATATGCGATAAGCAATTGAACAATATTGATAGAATTACTAAGACGCGCGAAAAATGTATAAACTAAAATTATAACAAAAACGATTCTCAAATGATACGCGATATACCTTAGAAAATTTTTAAAAGATAAGTATTAGTAGTAACCGCATATACTTTCCGCATACTTTTACCGACTAGAACCAATACACGCCATTTAAATAACGTATAAACAAATTATTAAAAAACCAAAATAATCGATCGAGAGATTCGAATGGGTCAATTTAGATAAATTTGATTCTTTTCTTTTTTTTTTTAATTTTTTTTTTTTTTTTTTCAATACATACTTAAATTGCTTTTATGAAACAATATGATCCATGCGTAGCTATATAAAAACAAAAAAACAAAAAGTTGAAAAAAATTGTAAACGAAAGTGCCATTATAAATTTTTTCATCGTAATTCACAATTGATTATAAGTTTTTGTAAAAATGTATTGCATTGATAAGAAAGAAATGAAGATAAGCGCTTGAAGTTCTTACCTTCGTTAAACTCTACTGATCATTTTTTAATCTGAATTAGTAAAAAAGATACATATATATATATACATATATATATATGTATTTTATCTCTTTTCCATTATACAATAATTAAAACTATATTAAAACTAATATTATATATATATATACACCTTATAATTATCATTTATACTGTCTGGCAGTCAATTATTATTAATGCACGATTAACAAAACCTTCGATTATTTCGAAAACTCATTGTCTCACGTGCGCGAATTTCAACGGATTTTATTTTACGCTCTATAAGAAATCTAATTTACTTAAAGATTGATAACATACAAAAGAATATATCGATAATTTACGAAAAGAAAAAAAAAGAAACGGTGCTTTGGTTACGTTTAAGATAAAATAATATGTGTAATGTGCATCGATATGATAAAAAGAAAAAAAAAAAAGAAAAAAAAAAGAAACAACAAATAAGGAAAGAACATAAAAAAAAAAGAAAACAAAAAGATCCCAATTCGCCAACAAAATAATCACGCGTATGGATCAATGAAATATAAAAAAAAAAAAAAATTAACCTAAGGAGATCTTTCGAAGGAAGTTGCAATTGGCCGCGAGGAGGAGGAGGATGTTGAGGGACCGCGGGAATTATGGACGGTATTTAAATTTAAAGTTGAATATCTCGGAACTTCATTCATTAACGTTGCTTGCTCGTAAGTCGGCGGTTGATCGTCCCACCTCGATGATTTTAAGTATCTCCTTTCTTGTCGTCTTTTATCAAGAGCACGTAAAACGATGACCATAGGTCCGACTACGAGCATAGCAGCACCAACGGCAACCATAGCAATGGCGGCCGCGGCACCGCCGGCATTCGCACGGTTACGTATTTTTTTTCCTTTTCCCCAATTGGTCGTCGTTGCAGTCGAACTTAAAGTTTTACCAGGATCGAGGACGGCATTGTCGTAATCTTCGGTTTTATTCGACTGATATGACGAATCGTAGACGTCACGTTGCGTGCTCGTTTCACTTGAATCAATCAAATCGTTCCTCT
>OU964974.1:3711904-3796904 GCA_918808275.2 Dolichovespula sylvestris | reverse complement strand
TAAATATCGATATAATATATACTGTTAAAAAAACATAAAAAAAATATTTATATATTATATATATATATTATATATATATAATATATATATATATATATATATATATATATATATATATATATATACACATATACGAACATCGGTAATAAAGAATAATCGATGCATTTATTATAATAATTACTAAAACTATTTTATACAGAAATTGCATGTTTTTCTACAATTGTTGAGTTTCTATATTGTATATATATGTATGTTTATTGTTTATTGTATTTATATGTACACATTAATTTTTGCTCCACTACTTTTCTTCAATTGAAAACATACAGGTAGAAAAAAATGAAACATACAGGTAGAAAAAAATACGTTGCGTCGTAAAAATGAAAAATAACATAAACATTTCAATTGAAACTGTACAAGTAATATTATTTTAGAGACATTCAAATACGATCATTCGTAACTTATCAAAATTTACGTATTATACCCAATTAATATCACAAACGTAATCCCCAGGTTAAAATTACGAACTATGTTATCGTCCAATGGTCGTGAGCCTTTACGAGGATATGAAAGAATAACGTGAAATGATTCTCTGCGATTGGATGAGCGAAGGAGCCACTCACAACGCACGAGTGGTTTATCAATTGACGAATCAGATATCGTCGTAGGTTAGGTTCGCATGGCGGGCCAAATAGCAATCGTCCAATGAGATCAACGCGATATTACTGGTTCTATTTTTGGACAGGAACGCCGCAAAGCAGCGCCACATAAAGCTAGATAGGTAGATTGAGAGAGAGAGAGAGAGAGAGAGAGAGAGAGAGAGAGAGAGAGAGAGAGAGAGCGAGAAGTAGAGAGTAAGTGAGACAGAGAGAGAAGGAGAGAGAGAGAGAGAGAGTGCGCGCACATCGGCGGCGAGAGGAGGAAACGAAAGTCATAAAGACGCGTGTTGTGTGTTGGTTGCTTTTAACCCATGATCAAGGGGAATGAGTGCGAGGAGAAGAGAGAGAGCGCGATCGATTCTTGTGCTATTATCCAACGCTATCGTGCAGTGGAAACGGGGGCTCCAGTTATGCGATTTTTCGTGGATCTATTGAGGATCTGCGTGTAAAAGAGACTGAGAGAGAGAGAGAGAGAGAGAGATAGAGATAAGACACGAAAAAAAAAAAAGAAAGAAAGGAAGGAAGGAAGAAAGAAAAAAAGGGTGTATCTGGGAATCGCGATTCCTCCACGTAGAATTACGCGTTGCCGGGTGCCGTTACGTTACCGTTTAAGTCAAATATCAAGGGGGAACTCGTTTATGGTGGAAAGAGAAGGAAAGAAAGCGGAAGAAAGCGGTAAAGAAGAAAGAGGAATAAGAAGAATAAGAGGAAGAAACGACGGCTAGGACGAACTACGCCGACGACTAATACGACTACGATTACGACGATTACGACGACGGCGGAAGAACGGAAGAACGGCCGGTCGCAACGGCGGACAATCGGACGGGCGGAGGAAAGCGAGGAAGAGGGAAAAGGAAAGTAAAGAAGGGCTTGGCTACTGTTAGTTGATCGCTTACGAAGAGTATCGCCGACGGGGAAGCTATCCGCCGAACGGAAGGGACCCCCGAACGTTTTTCGTTCATTCTCGTCTTTCTCGTTCCTTCGGTTCTTTTTTCCTCTCTCTATATATCTTCCTCTCTCTCTCTCTCTCTCTCTCTCTCTCTCTCTCTCTCTCTCTCTCTCTCTCTCCTTCTAAGGCGGTTTTCCTGCTAAAAAGGCGCGATTAAAGAGCTAAAACGTTATCGACGAACTCCGGCTGCCGGCAGAATTCGGATATTATAATACTCCTACTACGACTTGGAACTGTATTTTTTATTTAATAGGTAAGCAAAACGTATGTGTGTGTGTCGTGTGTGTATGCGCGCGCGAGTGTGTGTGTGCGCGTGTATTTCTATTCTTCTTGCTTTTTCTTATACTACTTCTACTACTACTGCTGCTACTACTACTACTACTACTACTACTACTGCTGCTGCTGCTGCTGCTATTACTACTATACTACTACTCTGCTACTACTACTACTACTACTACTCTACTACTACTACTACTACTACTACTACTACTACTACTCTACTACTACTACTGCTGCTGTTGGCTGGTACTACTCTACTACTACTACTCGACGTCACGACCTGCTGACATACACAATCGAAGAGTTTTAACGGCTTACGGTGTTTTCTTCTACTAGCGTTTTACGAGAAATTACGTAGTGTGACGAGCGAGGGGTGTGTCATGTCAAATCCGGTTCAGTACCGATCAACATCATCGGTGGTGTTCGTACCCACTTCCATCCCTCTCCCCACCCTCCTCCTCCTTTTCCTTCTCCTTCTCCCTATCTCTCCTATCTATCCGTACTATATGCTCTTGTTCGTTCGCGTTTAATACCACAATTTGTTCTTTCTTCCTATCTCTCTTTCTCTCTCTTTCTCTCTCTCTCTCTCTCTCTCTCTCTCTCTCTCTCTCTCTCTCTCTCTCTCTCTCTCTCTTTCGATATCGTATTTCTTTTATCCTCGTTCCGCCGCCGATCGACCAATGGCTAAATTCTATTCGAGAGAGAGAAAAAGAGAGAGAGAGACAGAAGTATCGTACCCCGAAAAAGAGTATAATAAGAGAGGAGAAAGAAAACAGATCGTGGTACGCGTATTTTAAACAACGGGTTAGCTTGTCTCTCTCTTATTCCTTTTAACGGTTGAGAAAGCGATACTGTGTATTCGTTGTTTTTTCTTTTGTTTTCTTTTTACGTTCCGTTCTTTTCTCTCTCTCTCTCTCTCTCTCTCTCTCTCTCTCTTTCTTTCATTCTTTTTATTTTTTTTAGGATCTTTTTTCTCTCCCCTTCTCCTCCTTTTCCATGCTTTATCCGTTTTCCTGCCATTACACGAAGGGCATATCGGGTTTAGACGCGTCTCATCAACCCCCTCCCTTCCTCCTTCCCCCTCTCCCATCACCACCACCACCACCAGCGCTAACCCACCACCACCACCACCATCATACATCACCACCACCCACCCACCGCACGCACACTCGTTTAAGTAGTTCTTCCCCCTCCCCTCCTTTCCTCTCTTCTCTTTTCTTCTCTTCTCTTCTCTTCTCTTCTCTTCTCTTCTCTTCTCTTCCCCGATCCCGTTCAATCTTTCCAGCATCCGTAAATGAACCTACTCGCTTTTAATACGTACTTGTGTTTCATGCTGTTTGAAAATTTTATCTTCACTCGCATATAAAAGTAATTTATTTTCGATGGTTAGAATCGAATAGTTCGATCGATATCTGTATCATTATTATTATTAGTATTATTATTATTAGTGTTAGTATTAGTATTATTATTATTATAATTCTTTTCTTTCTGTTTGTCTCTTTCTTTTTAAATTTAATTTCTCTCTTTTCGTTTTATATTCTTTTTTTCGTTACATCTTTTTTTTTACGTGCGATCAAGCAAGCTTCAGTTTACTTCAGCGTTCGTTCCACTCCCTACCTCCCTCCTTCCCTTCCTTCCCACCCTCCTTCCTCTTTCTCTCCCCACTCCTCCTCCTCACCTTCCCCTCCAGAAAAATATGTATGTAGGACGCTATAGAGAAAATAAGATAACGCGTCTTTAACCGAGCTTATAAATCTCGCATTTATATTTCTATTATATTATTTTAAATTAAATACGAAAATGTTTTTTGGGCGATCGTATTTTATTAATTAATAATAACAACAAGAACAACAACAATAATGATGATAATAATAATAATAATAATAATAATAATTTAATTGTATCGAACGATCAAATTTTTACCTTTACTATTTTATTTATATATTATTATTTCGATTGAAAACCAAAGCGTACAAAATTTCTTACGTGTTATCGTAATTAATATAAATTCTTGGATATCTATCGAGAAATATCGCGGAGTGTTATTACCGATATACGACGATAAGATCGAATTGCATTATATCTAGCGGGCAGTGATTCGATTTTATTCGTCGTCGCCGCCGTCGTCGTCGTCGTCGTCGTGTCGTTGTACAGCTCGTTTGAAAATCTCTTAGCGTTTTTATAATATCAACGGTAAGAAATATAGTGACGTTAAATATTGTTTTGAAAGTTGGAGTATAATCTCGGTCATTGTCCGATATCCATTTCTCTCTCTCTCTCTCTCTCTCTCTCTCTCTCTCTGTCTGTCTCTCTTTCTCTTCCCTCACTCACTCGGTCTCTGTCTGACTCTCTTTTTCTTTCGTTTTGTGGAATCAAATATATCGGAGAAAGCTAAGAAACTCTAATGTCACATGTGAAAGATCGTGCCTTTATAAATGTCGATTTAACATTATACACACGATATGTATATATATATATATATATATATATATATATATATGTATACTATATCTATAATGTATATATATATATATATACGTGCGTGCGATGTGTGTTGTATGTGTGTGTTAGTATGTGTGCGCGCGGCAGAGTCAGTTATTGGCTCATTGCAATCATTGAGAGGCCACGTCATGCGTGTAAAGCCGCATATCCAATATACAGGAACACGAGACGTGTCGTCATCGACTGTATTAGTACATATATATATGTATATATACACGCATACATATTTTTATATATACATATATATGCATGTTTAGCCTTATTAGAAATTATGACAGTAGTAAGATGATTTTAATTTTAGTACGTTTAAATTGATCAAATTTGTATAGAGATTTGTAGTGCACGTACATGTATGTACGTAACATATTAAAAACATTCGTATTACGCCCGCGTAAAGGAAAAAAAATAGTAGACGATCTCGATAGCGCGTCCATGTTCCTCCCCCTCCCCGCATGTGTGTGTGTGTGTCGGGAGAATGACCATACATAATATTGGATGCATGAGTTGCATTAGTAATTAGATTCGTGAAAAAAGAAACGTTTGTGATTATTGGTTGGTAGAGGGGGTGGTGGTTTCATACATACATACATACATATTATGTATATATATATATATATGTATGTATGTATGTATGTATGTATGTATGTATGTATGAAGATGTAGGTGTTTTAATTTAGACCACTTATTTTCTATATTACTGTGACAGTTATTTCACTGTCCAACTGTTCTCTCTCTCCCTCTCTCTCTCTCTCTCTCTCTCTCTATCTATTTATCTCTCTATCTCTCTTTCTCTTTCATCACCATTTAATTGGGATTTTCAAGGACGACAATGGTTAGGATGGAAAATAAATATTTGACCATATAACATAATATATACATATATATATAAAATAAGAAGGGTATATATGTGTATGTGTGTATATATATATATATATTCTACTGACAAAATACATATACATATCTAAGATGTGTTTCGAGTCTAACGGAGCGTCCTACACGATCGTCATTGGAACTCTGGGCGTGTCACGTTCGCACATACGTATCGTACAATACGTACGCTTGAACGACGATGTGTTCTCTGTCTATTTAATTAAATGATTTTGATGGATGTACAGTTAGGAATCGTGGATGATGTGATAATTATCGAATATTGCGAAAAAAAGAAAAGAATTAAAAAAAAAAAGAGAAAGAGAGAGGCAAAAAGAACGACGCTGTCTCTCTATATAATATATATATATATATATCACCATACAGTGTACATACGTGTTTTTTTTAAGCACACGTCACAACGATGTGCGATATTTATAATTATACAACAGTTCATGACAGTTTATATCTGCGTTCGTCGTCATTACTATAGGTCAAAGCCATTTAACGTGCAACGTCATTATTATGTTAACATTATGCGATCCGATTCGAAGAGAAAAGAAAAAAGAAAAAAAAAGAAAAATAGAAAAAGAAAAAAATGTACGAAACAATCACCGTTAAAATGATTTCGAACAAACGGAGGAGGGAAAAATCTAAGTCAAATAAGAGAGATCTCGTATCGTGGCCGCTCGTAATGCGCGTTAAACCGGAAATGACGCATCTCTGTAATTAGGCACGAACATACATATATATACATACACACATACATAGGAATTCGTCGCATTGCTACGTTCTTGCGACAGAGAGACACATGAAGTATAGAGGATTTTACCCATATTCGAGATGAATTACGTGTTCGTTACGTTAATGTACGATGTGCGGAGTTATTTGCCTATGAGATTCGCGCGCAATTTCAAAGACGGAAAAGGGAGAGAGAAGAAAAAAAAAAAAACAAATCGTGGGATTTGAAATCAAACGAACGTTTCGGCATCGTTAGTCTTTCTTCTCGATTATGCTTTTCTTTTTTCTTCTGTTTTTCTTTCCTTTTTTTTTCTTTTTCTTATTTCTTGAGCAACACAGAAACGAGTAAGGATTAAAAAACGTTTAGTCATTAGGGTGATCTTTGAATTACAAATTATTTATAGTTCGGTGAATAGTAGAACGTGATCTAATTCCGGTAGTCGTAACGCAATAGTCCTCGTCGATACGTATAACCAACAGTGCTTCGCGTTATATAGTTTATATATATATATATATATATATATATATATATATATATATATATATATATTACATACATACATATTTTTTTCTTTCTTTGAAGTACGAGATATTCGCAAGAAAAATTATTTTTAAGAATGAGATATCATCGATGATCTCTCTCGTTTGCGAGTGTGACTGTAAACTTCAAATTCGATTTCTAATTTTAATTTTCTAAAATTTCTAATCTTTACAGATTTTTCTCAATAGTTCTTTTCGTCACTTTATTATTATTATTGTTATTATCATTATTATCATTATCATTATCACTGTTATTATTATTATTTAATTTTTACTTTCACCAGGTCGTAGCGTCGAGTAAAAAACACAGAACAAAACAATGGCGGATACGAGTCAGCAAGAACTTTCGGAACCTCATACGAACGGGGCAATGGACGGGCTTACGGAGGAGGAAAAGAGTAAAATAAGGCCCGCGGACATTGATGCTGTGAGTAACGTTTAACGCATTATCTATTGTTTTTTAATTTTTCGTTTTCTCTCTTTTTTTTTTTTAATTATTTATCTGTAAGATAGGGAATAACCGGAAGAAGAAATGTTTCAACGTGTAAACAATTGCGATCGATAATCATTTTTAACCCGTAATTCTTTCCTGTTATCCGTAGGATATGAGAGAAATGGAGAGGAGAAAGAGAGTTGAAATGATGATGAATTCGCGATTATTCAGGGAGGAGTTGGAACGTATAATTGAGACGCAAATGAAGGACGGCGCTGGACCATCCGGTTTGTTACAACAGATCTCCGATATGATGGGTGCTCAAGGAGCACGTTTCAATGGAAATGTATTTAAAAGTAAGTGACTAACGTTGAACGTCATCCATTATTATTATTAACTTATGGTTTCTTTTTTTATTTTTTCCTCTCTCTCTCTCTCTCTCTCTCGTTTATTTTTTTTTCTTTAACACTGAATTAAGTTACGACGTGATTATTTGTAAATCATAGATTCAAATTGCGTGGTGCCTATTAACGATATTCGCGGTGTCGAGAGCATGGGTTACGCCAAAGGTGAAAAACTGTTGCGTTGTAAACTAGCCGCCGTATTCAGATTACTCGATTTATACGGATGGACGCAAAACGTTGGCGGCCAAATGACGGCGCGCCTGAATCAGGATCAAGAACATTTTTTGGTTAATCCTTACGGATTGCTTTATCATGAAATAACGGCATCTAGTTTGATCAAGGTCGACATGCAAGGTACTGTAGTGGAACAAGGAACGACAAATTTTGGTATACACATTACCGGATTTCAATTACATTCTACGATACATGCCGCTCGACCTGACATCAAATGCATCGTTCATATATCTACTCCGTCCGTTACTGCTGTAAGTAATCTCAAGGAAGAACAGATTTATTTTCTCAATGTGACTATATTTCGACCTTTTTTTTTTTTTAATATTATTATTATTACCATCTCGTTTCTCTTGCTCTTTCAAAATTTGTCCCTTTCGTCAAATTCTATATTCTTGCTTTTTTTCCCCCCACTCACAGATTTCTTCCTTAAAATGCGGCTTACTGCCAATCGGACAAGAGAGTATAGTTATAGGTGAGGTTAGCACGCATCATTATGTTGGCGGAATGCTTGATCCGGAGGAAAGGGAAAAAATCACTAGGAATCTTGGTCCTATCAATAAAGTAATGCTTTTAACCAATCGCGGTGCGCTTTGTTGCGGTGAAACGGTCGAGGAAGCTTTTTACAATGTATACAACACCGTATTGGCCTGCGAAACCCAATTGAAACTTATGCCAGCCGGTCTAGACAATTTAAATCTCATTTCGGAAGAATCGAAGAAGACAATCTTCGAGGCGTCGAGGAAGCCTCCAATTCCTCAGCACACTTCAGCACCGGAATCTACGGTAATAACGGAGAAATTAGAGAAACGTTGGAGAATAGGTGGAACGGAATTTGAAGCACTTATGAGGATGCTCGATAATGCTGTAAGTAATTTGTGTTCATTTATATCGCCTTATGATCGTTTAGTTTCTCATTCGTAAAGGAAATTATTAAATTTGGCTCTTTTTTATCTTGTCTTTCTTTTTTTTTTCTTCTTCATAGGGTTTTCGTACAGGTTATATATATAGAAATCCACTTGTAAAAGGAGAGCCTCCAAAGCCACGAAATGACGTGGAGGTACCACCGGCAGTTTCATCTTTGGGATATTTGCTCGAAGAGGAAGAATTGTACAAGCAGGGGTAAGTGTACTTGACACTATTTAAAGGTTATCATTATGAGTACAGCTATCGGTGTGGTTTGTACAGTAAAACTAATCTCTCAAAATAATAAGTTTTCATTTTTATTTATTGTATAGGCTTTGGAAAGGTGGTCGTAAAGGTACAGATAGGTCACGTTGGTTAAATTCACCAAATGTATATCAAAAGGTGGAAATATTGGAAACCGGTACTCCTGATCCGAAGAAGATTACAAAGGTAGAAGTTATTACTTTTGAGAATAAAAACGAGTAAGCATTTATAAATTTAAAGGAATATAACATTTAAATGCCATACGTGCATAAATATATATATATATATATATATATATATATATATATATATATATATTATGCAAATAATATATATGCATATATTACAAATGAATTTAACGCAGCTAAAAAAAGAAAAAAGCCGTCATTCCGATCGTTAAATGAAAATTTGTGTTTACAGATCTTAGTAAAGATCATATACACGTTATATATATAATGTATCCACTAGAGAGTTTTAAAATACATTACGGAAAGGTACGTAGGGAATATAATACTCGCCAAATATTCCTAAATAGTTGTAGAATAATTTGAATCAACGCCGATAACTCCCATATTCATTTATGAAATTTGTACGATCTATGTTGTGGCATATCGTGCGAATTTATTGTCTTAATAATAATAATATCGACCGTTAGAGCTAAAATGTATTTCCAGAGAGTACACGTATTACACGCATTGAATTTTTGACCAACGAAGAAAAGTAGATTTCAAAATTTATCATTCTTTTCAAAATATACTTATGCATTCCATTCCATGCGTCATCGTCCCATTAAAACGATGATGCATTTAACGTTTCTCTAGCTTAGCTTTCATATATTATAATGCCTATATATATATATATATATATATATATATATATATATATATATATATATATATATATATATATAACGCATAGTCCTTTTATGCTTTATACCGTTATAAAAGCAATATGAAAATTATTATTCTAAGCAGTTGATGGATTAATATATAAAACAAATATCGTATCCCATATTGAATATATGTTAATGGATGTATCTTGTGAAATTTTATATCGTTATACATGGGAGATCAAATGAAAATTGATCAATCATCCCTTGCATATATAATATTTAGATTACTTCAGAAGACATTGTCATCTTGTAGAATGATGCACCATCGTCTGTTTTATTGTTTATAATGACACATATATTGAATTAATATGTTGCAGAATTATAATACATATTTATATCTAGGATTTTTTGACTTAAATAATTAACGATTTTCTCAAGTAACTAGTTTTCAAATTTATAACAATTTCATTTATAACAACTTTTTTTTTTATTTTTTACATAGGTTCCACTGCATTATCGAATCACGTTTTTACAATGTGTGCGATGAAAATTATAGTATTTATTAAAAAATATATCATACATGTAACTTGTGTGTACTTTGTTAAAAAAAAAGTAGTAGTTCAGTATATCTGATATAGAAAGGAGCACAAAGTAAATATTGTTATCAGTGAATGCTGGATAGATGTGAAGTACATAATACTTTAATGATTATATACATATGTAAGTGTATATATGATATACATATACATATATATACATATATGTATATGTGTAGGATTGTGCGTCATTTTGTCTTCTGTAGCTTATTCATGATCGAATAAAGTTTAATCCGTTGTCCAACATGTCTCAATAATGTTTTAACTATACGAAAAAAAAAAAAATAATATATATATATAAATTAGTCAAAATTAAAGAATGATGCGTGTGCACGGGTGTGATGTACAGTTACAGATTGATGATCTATATTCATCGAAATTTATCAAAATAGACGGCTAGTCATTTTTTAATGTCATTTGCACGTTATATTAGTATGCATTCATTTTTTTCTCTCTTTTTTTCTTTTCTTTTTCTTCTTCTTTTTTTTCTTTCGCGATACATCATGTATGCTCTGTAGAAAGTAATTAGAGTTCGTCGGATTGAAACCTGTATGAATGTGTGCCTGTTGGGTCGGTCGGTCGTGTCAACGAATTCTCCATGACCTCGGTATACATCCACTGCATTTACAAAACCAGGTAAAATGACCCTTTTCAAACGTTTTCATATAGTTGGGAATTTGATAACGATACTTTTAATTTCAAAAAGTTGTACGCTGAACAAATTAACGTATCATTTGAAATTGATTCCTTTACTTTTTTTTTTCTGTATAAATTTCTTATTCGGAAATATCGAAAAAAAAAAAAAAGAAAAATGAGCGTCCAAACGGAAATATTGATGTTTGTTGTATAGTTTAAAGAAAAATATGCAACGCAGGCACACATTACCATGCAGTACTTTTTACTTTTTACTGCGCAACCGTATGTATCATTTATTGGTAAAAAAGAAAAAGAAAAAATTATATTGGTAAAATATATGAAAGGGGGTCAAACTCTCTAATGCCTCTGGTTTTGTGTGCAGTGGGTGTCCGATGGATCTCCGACCCATAGCAGTACTCCGGTGAAGATCGATGGTGCTCTCCAGTTTGTACCTAAAAACACTAATCCGAAAGAATTCAAACAAATCCAACAGCAGGTAAGTGAATATTTATATACGTTTTTTTTTTTTTTTTTTTAATACTATATTTTACGATATAATTACATTAACGGTAAAGACATAACGTCCTCTTTCAAATTATACAACTTGTGCTTTCGTGATATTCAAGTTTATGAATTATTCAGAGAGATATATATGTATATATATATTATATCGATATAACGAAAGCACGCACGAATTTTTCCTTTTATCAGATAAAAGACTATCGTAGAGCAGATAAAATATCAGCTGGACCACAATCGCACATATTGGAGGGTGTTACGTGGGAAGAAGCGAAAAAAATGCAGGTAGAAATTTTAACATTTATAATTTATACCCGGCCAATATATCATTGATAAGAAACGAATAATGAGTAGATAAGAATAAAAAAAAGTACATTAATAAATCTTTTCTATTTAAAGTGTTTTTTTTTTTTTTTTTTTTGAGAAGACAAATCTTGATGTATTATTTCAAAAAATATTTATAATTTTATCAGGAATTGCAAATAGAAAATTATTTATTTAAATTTGATGTATTAATATATAAACGTAGATATAGATATAAATATAAGTGTATATATATTATGTTATCTTTTATTTTTATTTTATATATATAAATATATGTTATATGTATGTGTACATACATATTACTATACATTATTATATGTATGTTCATACATATTACTATACATTATTATATGTATGTGTACATACATATTACTATACATTATTATATTTATATGCGTATATAATATATATATTTATTATAATATAATATATATACATATATAAAATATATAATATATATTTATTATAATATAAATATTTATTATATATATAATATATATTTATTATTATTATTATTATTATTATTATTATTATTATTATTATTATTATTATTATTATTATTATTATTATTATTATTATTATTATTATTATTATTATTATTATTATTATTATTATTATTATTATTATTATTATTATTATTATTATTATTATTATTATTATTATTATTATTATTATTATTATTATTATTATTATTATTATTATTATTATTATTATTATTATTATTATTATTATTATTATTATTATTATTATTATTATTATTATTATTATTATTATTATTATTATTATTATTATTATTATTATTATTATTATTATTATTATTATTATTATTATTATTATTATTATTATTATTATTATTATTATTATTATTATTATTATTATTATTATTATTATTATTATTATTATTATTATTATTATTATTATTATTATTATTATTATTATTATTATTATTATTATTATTATTATTATTATTATTATTATTATTATTATTATTATTATTATTATTATTATTATTATTATTATTATTATTATTATTATTATTATTATTATTATTATTATTATTATTATTATTATTATTATTATTATATATGTACTAGTTTATTGTCTTACCATTATCCATTTATCAATAATTTAATTAATATTTTCAAGGACGCTACGATCAGTGGTACCGGAGAGCAAGTCGTTCTCGTTGGAGCAGCCAGTAAGGGTATCATACAAAGAGGATTTCAACATAATGCAATGGTTTATAAAACGCCTTATGCGAAAAATCCATTCGACGCTATTACGGATCAGGAGTTGGATCAGTATAAGAAGGAGGTAGAGCGCAAGCAGAAGGGTGATCCTTGTAAGCGTTGAATATATTTATCATAAAAAGTGTTTTCGTTTTACAACCGGGGGTGGTGGAGGGATTGGGGGAAGGGGAGGAGGGCCGGGGGAAAACTAACGTATAACGAAAATATTTTGTTATTAGATGACGAATCACAGTCGGAATCGGAGGCATTGTCGTCGTTCAACATCAGTCGTGCAACGCATGAATCTAGCACTGCCAAGAGTCCGATTCAGTCGCCTGTCTCTGTTACGTCCGAGACCGAGGAAGAGAGTAGAGACGGTATGATATATCATGAATTGAATTTATAAAAGAAATTTTATTGTAAAACAAATTATTATATTATTTATTGTTATATTATTATAACAAAAATATAAATTAATAACAATACAATATATAAATTAATAATTATATATATATATATATTATAATTATAATTTAATAATTTATATAAAAATATATAAATTATATTATTATAAAGAATATTAATTGTTAAAAAAAAATTATAAATTTGGATCTCTTTTCTACGCGACATTTTATTTATTTTTTTTTTGAAGACGATTCATGGTCACACGCTTTTTTTAATACGTTTGTTTCCATTCACGCGTTGTGTCAGTTCAGCAAAAAATATCACCAAAAATCATAGTTATTTTTTTTTCTTTCTTTTATTTTTTTTGCTTTTCTTTTTTGTTGCCTTCAATACACAATAATTTTTCTCTTATGTGTATATTAAATTAGATGAAATGTTTTTATCGAATACATTTCTATATTTTCGATTGCTTTTACTATAGTTTGTGCTAGTTGCGCGCAAGTTTTTATCTTGTTCATTTTATTTTATATTATACTTTTTGTAAATCTATTTTGACACGATTCTTCTTTCTTTTTTTTGTTTTTTTTTTTGTCTTTTACGATACGTATCCACCATCTAAGAACAAGATCCAAGTTTATTGACAATTCGAGCAGTTCATCAGCCAAATCGATTAACTCTATGAAACAAAAAGTGAGGAAATATGATGAAATAATATAAATTTTTTATTTATTATTAATTTTTAATTTTTATTATTTTTAATTTTTAATTTTCAATTTTTAATTTGTTTAAATATAAATTTTCTTTAAAATATAAATCCATATAAAGATTGCAGAATGTATTAAAGGCCTTGCTATGTTGCGTTAGAATTGGATTATTGCAACGATTTACGTACGGAGCTAATCAGATTGGCTTCTGAGATAAATTATCTTTTCTTTTTTTTCGACGGCCGAAAAGAAAAATAATTTTTGTCATTTAATGATATCGAATAACGGAAATTAGGGGAAATTATCATGAATATGAAGAAGTGAGTACTCCATCGAGTGCTTTGACGCTCAAATTAAAAAAAAAAAAAAAAAAAAAAAAAAAAAAAGAGAGAGAGAGAGAATAGAAAATACAGAAAAAAGTGGAGTCAATCAATTTGGCTTGTGAATTTAGGGCTCGTTTGACGATCGAAAATTTTCGAGGAAAAAAAAAACATTAATAACAACGTTATTTTTATATTCGCAGAACCACGAGTTTTACGGATAGAAACGAAACAAGTGCCTGCGCCCAGTCAGCCAGAAGTCGTTCTAAGTGACGGTAAGTGTATTTTAAACGATTTAACAAAAATTCCACAAAGAACTGTACTATCCGTTCAACGAGTCGAGTCAAGTAGAAATAAGACAAAACATTCGCGTGCTGGGCACGTGGTAGAGTTGCGATGGACCTCAGCTATTGGCTGGTCGAACGATAGTCAATTGTACATTTTCTGGAGCGAAAATACATGGGGGAAGGGTGAGGGTAATTATTACCAATAGTTTCGATTTCTTTGGCCTATTATAAGACGGATGTCGGGATTACCGGGCCAGATTGTCGGAGGAGTAAGAGTTTTTATGAATAATTATCCAAAATTATTGCACGGTGTAAAAGACAATTGCAAGCTTTTCCAATCACGCGTGTTCATTGTTTATTTCTACTGACTGGTGTGGACTTGTTAAACGGCCTTGTACGATCGTCGTGTATACCATGCAAGTACGGTTTGCCTGTTTAGAATTTATTACGTGAAATGCAAAGTAGTATTTAATGGTATTAGAATTTTTGGAATTGTCGCATGTTTTTATCATCCGATTGCATACCTTGTATGATGATTATATGTTTGGATCTTCGTGATTACTCCCGATTAACACGTTGACTGTCACGCTAGTTATCAAAAAAATCTTCGTCAGGTCCACGCGCGGTGCTATACTGCGCTACACAACAATGCCGGTGTATAAAGATATTCAATAGTTACTTATTGTAGTAAGATATTACGTTTAGAAAGAAATTCTTATCCTATGGTGAGAATAATCTTTTTGGAAGATTATTGAGGGTTTTTTTGGTTCTTATCTTCTTATTACAAAAGATAAGTACGTATAGAACGAAATGTTTCACGACATGCATATAGTTGACAATTTTTTTTCAAGAACGAAGTATCTAAGAAAGCGTGTGAAATTAGAAAATTATTTCTTCTTTATCAAATATCTTTTTAATAGTGACGAATGGTTAAAATTTCTTTGTGTTATAATTTTTTCCCTAATTTTTTGTGATGTCAAAAAGAAAAATGGAAGAGTTATCTTTTAGAAAATCATGTAGTAGTAAAGAAGCCTGTTACGAGGCTTACAAAAATTTTGATAGTAGCGATGAAGAACAGCCGAGATTTTTCAGAAAGAAAAATATAAATAGAATTACGTCAGATTCTGATTCGGATACTGATAAATCCTGTCGTTACTTGAGTAATATTCAATATGAAGATAGTATTTGTGATATTTTACAAGAATTAGTTGTTGAGGAAGAAAGAAAGGTTAATACCGAAGAATGCACAGTTCAATTTAGTGAATGGAACGAATTTAATTCTCGGCAAAAATCATTTTCTTTTATTGAAACAGGCGACCTTATTAGAGAATTATCTGTATTTTAGTAAACTTTTATAACAATTCAGGAGTCTCATATTCTGTGAAATATCTTTCGAAATATTTACTAATTTACCTTGTAAGCACTAAAATAAGCGTCAGCCAAATACGGCTGATGGGGCTTGTTCAGAATTTTTGCCACATATGACTGACATGGCGTCAACGTGTTAATAAGTATTTCTTGCAATAATAATAATAATAATAATAATAATAATAATAATAATAATAATAATAATAATAATAATAATAATAATAATAATAATAATAATAAAGAAAAAGAAAAAAGTATTCTCTATCGCATGTGAATATTTTTCCTCGATCCCCACAACCACCCCCACCCCAACCCCCTCTTATTTTGACGTATGCATGTAATCGTTTATTCTTCATACAGCATATGCGACTACAGAGTTCCTCAATGAAATGCGACGTGCTGCGATCGAAGCTGAAAGTGATATTAGCAGGCAAGGTAAGCGGTTTTTATTTAAGGGAGGAGGAGGAGGAGGTTGAAGGAGAAAGAAGTGTGTGTTTTGTATATCAGGTAACGCATGATCGCACGTTTGTCCTTTAACATTACAAACGCACACGCACACGATTATGAACTGTTGTACAGACATTCTTTTTTCCCCCTCCCCCTTGCATTTAAATAATATTTTGCTTTTAACACGGTTAAATGAAGGAATCCTTATGATCGCGCTAACGCTTGCACCGCATACATAGATGCATACATACACACATACACGTCGAAGTTTCTTGTACCAAATTTTATGTCCGCAATTATTATTATTATTATTATTATTATTATTATTATTATTATTATTATTATTATTATTATTATTATTATTATTATTATTATTATTATTATTATTATTATTATTGTTATTATTCTTTTTTCTTTTCCTTTTTTTTCTTGTTTTGTTTTTTCTCTCTCTTTTAACGGTTCAACATACACCCAAGTATGTTAAACCTAAAAGGTGTACGATTTGCTAAATCTAAACGTTCATCATTTCTACATACTTACATTATTTTGTGATTTAGCGATCGTGCAATCAATTAAATTTATCAATCTATATATATATATATATATATATATATATATATATATATATATATATGTGCGCGCGCGCGTGTGTGTGTGTGTAATGTATATGTATATATATGTATATCGTGCTTGTGTCATGCTTTTACTTCTTCCTTTTTATTTTCATTTTTTTTTTCTTCTTATTTATTTATTTTTTTTTCCAAAGCGAAAGAATGATTTTCATAGTACGAGGCGTGTAAGATAACAATAATACGGAGTTGATCAAAAACACAGAGAAGTATCTCGGAAACATTGTTTATTTTAAATGGCATTATAGAGAGAAAACACAGGGGGATGATCGGGGTGGAAGGTGTGAGCGATCCGTGATCATAACGAGATCGTCACAATCGTACGTACAACTACTATCGGAGCGAATAGATATTGAACGTGTGGAGGAAAAGAAAATCTGTATTTGTAGAAACTGAGAGATTCGTTATGTCTTTTGGACGATGTCATTTTATTACAGATTGTGCACTATCAAGCGGTTGTTGCGGCAGCGAATCCTGTCCTAGTGTTCGTTCAGGCTGGCGATCCCCCGAGCTTCACGATAATCCAAATTTAAAGGTAGTTCGCAGTTCAGTCGTCGCGGAACGTATGAGACCAATCTTGATCGAACGTTCGTCGAACGCGGCGACGTGGAAGCCGGTTAATAGAGCCGATGACGAGTGCGACGGTAAACGTGTCGCAGATACTCGCGACAACAATGAGACGCGATTGTTGAAGAATTTTATGACTCGTATTAAAGCGAGACGCGAGTTCTTCGATAATTACGAGAAGAGAATGCTGATGAACGGCGCCGGAGGCAACTGTGCGATTCAAGGAAAGGAAAGAAACAGATTTACCCGTGGAAAATTTTCTGATAAATTTATCAACGATCGAAACGAGGAGGATAAGGGAGGACCGAGCGACCTGACTCAAGAATCACTACTTCACAATTTATCCATTCGTAACAGCGAGACAACGCCATTGGAAAATGATGATGCAGCGTTAAAGAAAGCCAATGATGTAACGTCGACGAATTTGATGAAGGAGAAGATATTGGAACCTTCTGGATATAATAAGATGGATAATTGTCGAAAGGATTTAACTTGTCGGAACAATATTACGAAGGGGATGGATTTAAGTTGTTACACTTGCGAAAGTAAATTTTTCTGGGACGACGACGTTTCTCAATGCGTGTCCTGTTTATCGTTACCGGAGAAGCACCATCTGGTATTATCGTGCGATCGTAATAATCGTCGGGACAGTCTGGGCGATGTGATTAAATGTATAAACGACAAAATCTTGCCGTCTCGTGCGAGCTTGAACGCCGCCTTGCCAGTTACGACGGACTCATCGATGAAAAAATATAATTTAGATTCGACGAACATGAGTTTGATATATAGTTTGACACCGTCGAACGACGACGTATCGATGGCGATAGGTTATGACAATAACGAAAACGTCGACAACGTCGTTAATAATAGATCGCCGTCGAACGACGCGGTGGATAATAAAACGAAGGAAAAGATGAAACGAGGGAACGAATTAAATTCTATAATAATGTCCAAATCAACATCAATGGAAAATATTCATCAGGACGATTCGACCGATAATTCGTTGACCGATTACAACGAGAAATCGTCTAACGACGGATCGGACATATTAGAATTGCCGACTGGTACGGTATTGGAGTTGGAGGATTTTCTCGGTGTGTCATTTAACGAGGACATGAATACAAGCGTTAATCAAATAATAGCGGAGCTCGATGTTAATCGAACGTACGTCGAGGCAACGAACATAGTGGATGAGGTTATCGAAGAGGCATCGCGTATTACGTTTAACATAAACGTATCACCGAGGAATAAGATTTCTACGGGATCAAATTTGATCGTCATAGACGAGATCGTACATCACGTGATCGATCGGGACAACACGGAAGATCCACTTCTTCCTAGTCCGAGGATAATCGATCGTCACAGCGAGAAGAAGCATGTCAACGGATCGAAACTTGCACGCGAGCCGAGCGAGGATGTTAACGAAACAATTAATAATAATAATAATAACGATAATATCGAGGAATGTTCGACGATCAAATCGATGGATGATCGAACAACAACGACTGATGATGATCCATCGATCATCGATAAAACTTTAACGACGTGTACTTGTCTTCTTGAACGTCTTTCCACAGGAGGGAGGATGAAGCCGAACGTGAATGTCAACGGGTCTCGTGAAAAAGACGGTATCGATGATGATGATGATCTCGATGAAATAGAAAATATTTGCGAGGACGAGGAGGACGTCGACGAGAATCGTAACGTTCGATCGATAACGGAAAATAAACATTCGGAGAAAAAGAAGAAGAAGAAGAAGTTACCGTCTAACGAAGGGATCGTTCTTGAATTTTCTTTTATAACCGATCGATCGAAGAACGACGAAGTTTTAACATTAAATTTTCAAGTGGAGAGATCATCCGAATCGTCGGACGCAGAGGATAATAATTCGTTCGAGGAAAGTGTTAAGATGTCGCGTAAACGTAAACACAACGAGATCGAACGTACGAACGAGGAAGGGAACAACGTTAATGGGGATTGTCAAACGAATTTGAAATTTACAGATCACGACCATCACCACCAACACCACCATCACAACCATCATTATCATCATCATCATCATCAGCGCGATAAGAACTTCGAAGATGTCGCAGTTGACATCTCTAACGGGGTTAATAGTACGAAACAATATAAATCGAGCAACGGATGGATGATCCTAACCGATGATAAAACGACGATATTCGATAATGAAAACGTAAACTCGAACGATAATTTATTCGATGATTGTCGGAACGATCATCAGTATCGCGATTTATCGCCAATAACGGAAGAGAATAGCAACGAATCGTTCAACGAGGAAATTACCACCAGCGTGTTCGTAGATACTTGTTTTGAGTGTTGCGCCGATTGTTCATTGGAAAGACGGGAAAACAAGAACGAGATGACAACAACGACAACGACAATAACGACTAAGACGACAACGACAACGACGACAACGTTATTCGTCGAAAAGGAAAGTATAAACATCAGTGCTGGCGAGGAATCGATTAAATCGATTGATTATTATACCTGCAAGGACGACAGTAGCGAGTATAATACGTCCGACAGGCCATCATCGTGTTCGAATCCATCGAATTTGAACGATTCGGCCGACCGTGTATCCGTTTCTTCGGACGCAACGTATGTCATTTGTAAAGAGTTCGAATCGCCCTCGGAATCGCCAATCCACGTTGACATTAAAAATCATTCTTTTACATCCGTCAAGGACGACGACGTACGATCTATTAGCAACGACCTTGTCGAAACGACGGAAAACGTTAAACTTACGACGAAACCTAGGTCAATAATTTTCTCTACGAAGGACGACGTCGAAGAACTCGCCCGTCTCGACGAGATAATCAATCCGAAAAACAATAACTTTCAAAAAGATTCGTCATTTTATTTCGGCGAAAACGATATTAATGGATCTCACATGCTTCCACGATACGAGGATTCTTCTTTGTACAGATTGGTATCGGGAATGAAATTGAATAGTATCAATTCTTTAATCGAATCCAACCAAGACGATCGTTCGCTCATTTCGGAGCAATGAGAATTTTCTTGAGCTTTGTTTTTCGAATTCTTTTCTTTTTTTTTTTTTTTCCTTTAGGTTTTCTTTTTCCTTTGTTCGTACGACCACAACCATTTTCTTCCCCCGTACCATTGACGTTTCATTTTACTTTTATCGTTTATTCTTACTTTCTAATTTTTTTTTTTATCTATTAATGTCGCAACATTTCTTCCTTTTCACGAGAAGACTAAGACGACAGATTAGATATATATATATAATTTTGATAAACGGAGCGATAAGATAATAGATAAGGCTCGCGTAAGTTAAGGAAAGGAATCAATTTGTTTACTTCAGTTTTCTATTTTTTTTTCTTTCGTTTCTTTTTCTTTTTTTTTTGGTTTTGTTTTTTTGTCTCTAGATAGTTTAGTACGAATGAGTATTTAACGGAGTTCTTTTTCTTTTTTTTTTTGTTTTCATTACGTTTTTCTATCGCACAATCGAACGTACCAACAATTTGTCTCTTCCGTTTCTTCTTCTTCTTCTAATTTTTCTTCTTATTTTGTTTTTGTCTAATTTCATCATTACTCTTTCTTATTATTATTCTTTTTTTTCGTTGTATCAAATTCAAGGATCTCAAGTCGGATATATTAATGTACATAGGATACGTTTAGTTAGTACGGAGACGCTTTATTATGCGTCCTTGTTTTTATGATAAGAATAATAAATTACGTTTATGTTGCGTCTTGAAACATTTATATCGATGAGCAATTTTGCAGGAGTACTTACTTTTGTTTATTTTTCTTTTTTTTTTTGTATTTCTTTTCCCTTTTTAACGAATTCGTGTCGTATTTGTTACAATTCAAGATGGACGAGTATGTTGTACGTTTTGCATGTTTCGATACGATTGTATCCCCTTTGCACATACATATATCCGTTGCACTCGCTTAGAATGGTGAATTTGTCGTGCCGCAATTTAATTCGGTTTTATTATCGACAAACGTGTGTGTAAATCGTCGAAAACGCGTGCGCGATTTTCTTAAATTCGAATTTTCGTGGATACTCCGATGGCAAAAAAGGAAGAAGAAGAAAAAAAAAAACAACAAAATAAAGAAAGAAAACGACAATAACAAATATTTAACCTGTTAACCGGAAGATATTTTCGTGGTATAATATCGTTGAACGTGAATTTCTAAAATTTATTTTGATTAGAAATAAAATGATTACAATGGAAATAGAAAAATTTGGATAAATTAAATATTTGTTTTTCTCCCTTTTGTTACGACGAGTATATTCGTCATGGGGAAGAAAAGTAATTAACATTTGTTATTTAATTAGCTGTTGAATGGTATAAAATAGAATGATTGTACACAATTAACGGGGGAGTCAATAAATCATAAAATGAGGAATTTAGATATACATATGTATATCTAATATTTTTTTTTATTTTCTTTTTTTTTTTAATTGGAATGAGAAACAAATCATAATTTTTTTTTACGAAGACATAAGTGAAATCTCTCATCGTGAGAGGTTAACCTATCAACTACCCAGTTAACAGGTTGTACTCGAACATTTTTTCTTTTCTTTTTTCTTTTTTAATCCTTTTATTCTACTGTACAGTTAAAAATATATATAATACTTATCTCGAAAAGCATTTAATTTTCTTTTTTATCGTAATAATTTTGTGAAATGAAAATTTTGATTTTGCGTTAAAATAATGGCGCCGTACTGGTGGTACCCTCGAGTGTTAAGGATTAATAATAATAGTTTACGTTAATTTTTCTTGGTTTTTAAATAAAACAACGAGATATATAGTATTCAAAATTTATTACAGATATTTATATATGTTTGTATATATAATTATTTTTTTTAAATATTATAATAAATTACACCCGCACACCACACACACGCACACTGCATATATGTATAAAGTTCCTTAGTTCTATGGTACACCATTTAATAATCAAGAACACATACGGTTAATTAATCTCCCTAATTTCTTTCGACATTATACTGCTTGTTTTTTTTTTTTAATACTTACTTCATTAAAATGTCCCAACGCTTCAATCGAAATGTACGTGCTACCTTGTGTCCTTTGCACGATCCTTGGTGAATCTACTCAAACAAAATGAGGGTGAGGGAGAGGGAAAGAGAGGTTAAGGGTCACAACACAATTCACGGTAACGAGCTATATGAACACAATCACCTAAAAAAAAAAAACCAATCACAATAACGCTCTCCTGCATTCATAAGGTAAGTTGCGATTATATAGGTATGCTTATTTATCCAACAACATTTTATTAACATTGATTATTACGTTAATCTTAAATCCTCGGATATAAATAATCGAAAAATTTCCTTTTACATTTCAGACATTGTTCCATTGTACATGTCCAATTTGACGAAAGATTTTTTATAAAGCAAAGAACAAAAGAAAATAAATAATTGAATAAATAAAGCAAGATTATATATTATCCGAGAATTAATGTTTGCAATTAAATTTGTGCGATCGTTTTGTTTGTTTTTCTTTTTTTAAAATCGATCGACGAGAGCCATACGAATGTTCGTTAAAACAAAATAACTTTTGTGTTTCAGGAGAAAATACCGTAAACGGTGATCATTCGGACGCCCATCACAGTACATTTTCTCAAAGTAGCAAGGAGGTTCGTTAAACATTCATTCCTTTTATTTATTTATTTATTTTTTGTCTTTTTCCTTTTCTTTCTTTTTTTCTCTCTAAAATGTCTTCTCTCTCTCTCTCTCTCTCTCTCTCTCTCTCTCTCTCTCTCTCTCTCTCTCTCTCTCTTTCTCTTTCTCTCTAAATGTGAAAACTAATAAACGTGTGTTCATGTTTAACGTTTAATCATGATCAATGTGTGAGAAGCATCTGTGGTGTTTGGCTTCTCGTTAATTTGTTTTTTTCTCTCTCTCTCTCTCAGAGCTTTTTGAATAACAAATTCATATTCTTATTCATTCATCGTCATGACGTTCACAATCGATAACATTTACACGGTGTGTCTGTCTCTTTTTTTTTTTTTTTATTTTTTTTTTTATGTATCAAAACGCATACATACATTTCATATGCATAATTTTACTTTCATGCCTTGCTCCGTTCCCAGTCTCTACTATATTCATCGTGGCTCCTGTGGTCATATCATATATATCATCATACGGCACATTACATCCAAAACAAAACCAAAACAATACAAAAAAAAGAATACATAAACGACAACAAAAAGACAAAGAACTGTGTGTAGTTTGCAAATGCTTGCAAGCACATCGACGTTATGTAGGATCTGCGACTTTAGATGGCCGTATGAAAAGAAAAAAAGAAAAAACAAAAAAAAAAAAGCAAAGAAAAGAAAACCCAATTGGAATTTCTGCTCGAGAACGCGGTATATAAGAAAAAGCCATAGCTAAATGGGCAACCCTAGAGCTGCTTGATTTTTTTTTTACAAAGCTCGAAGCTTCGACATACACGTTCGTTTTTCGTTCTATTTTCACTGTGTATCCTTTTTTTTTCTTTTCTTTTCTTCCCTATTCGTTTCTTGTTTCCATTATTTCATTCAAATCGCCATTTCATTGCCTATAAAATAGTGCTAATATGCATGTACTCGAATGCAATCGAAGGAGAAAAATTTTAGGATCTCCAAGGACTCTCTTTCTCTCTTTTTATCTATTCGAAATTTTAATAGTGGCTCCAAGTTTTCGTCGCTTCAAGAAACGTTTGATATCGATGTAATTTTATAAAAATTATAAAAAAAAGGACGTAGTATATATATATATATATATATTTTTTTTCCTTAAAGCGAGCTATTCAAAATTTTTTTCAATCTTAACATAAAATTGATCGAGAAAAAACAAAGAAAATAAACAAATCGATCTTAACGAGATTCACTGGGATATCCTAAAACCATTATCGACGACGTTGCGCATGTGCATGCGGAAAGGTTTATGGTTACGGTTGGGACCTTCCGTGTTAAGGGTTCCATGTCGCAGGACGTGAGCGTTAGCGAGGAATCGCCGAAGAAGGAGAAAAAGAAGAAGAAGGGCCTTAGGACGCCGTCGTTTCTTAAGAAGAAAAAGGAGAAGAAGAAGTCGGTCGAGGCGTAGGTAGCCATAACGAAGGTTTGTATTTTGAGCATAGTATTCTCAATTACTTTTTTTCTTTTCTTTTCTTCATTTTTTTTTTTTTTTTTTTTTTTTTATTATTATTCATAGAATCGTATCAATTTTTTTTCACATCCATTTAACCCAAATCCTTCTTCGAATTTCCTTGAACCGTGTAATCAGAACGATTCTGTTAAAAAAATCTAATTCACTTTAAATTTGAAATCGTAACATGACAAGGACATTTCTCTCATGTGTCTCTGTCGTATTAAATTGTCGCGTTAATGTATTTCTTCCGTAAAAAAAAAAAAAAAAAAAAAAAAAAAAAAATATTACGCGATTTATGAAAAAACGAGAAAATCAGTATCGGAGCAGCGATGGCAATTGATAACTTTTTTCATACGCTTACAAATTTTAGAAATATACATTTTATAAGTAGTATTTGTAATTGTTTTCGATCTATTAGTACATATATAAATTATATGGATATAAGTTTCATTTTCTATTGTTTCTTATCTTCGTAAATAATTTCAACTTGATTCTTAAATAATTTCGATTAAAGAAAACAAACAAGAATGAGTGTCGTTTTATAGACATATTATTTACGAAATATATTGACCATTATCAAAGGATAAAAATTTGATCGTCGTTGCGGTCGTTGATCCGGAAAAAAGACCCTCTCCCACGATTGTAATAGAATATTTATCAAATAATTTTCAGTTTACAAATTACAGCAGCCTTATCCATCTCTCTTCTTGTTCATTGAACGACGACGTATTATTACACGAATAAACCGTTATATATGTGTGGCATAAGTGTTGTGTCGAAGCCGCGTAGATTAATGTTTCCGTTAATTATTATTTGGTGATCATAATGAAATTAAAAAAAAAAAAGAAAAGAAAAAAGAAAAAGAGTTTCAAATGTGTTTTAGAAAAGTGGTTGGAATGTGTGCTGAAACAGGTGAGATTTAGAGCGCGGGATTGATTGATTGCAGCATCGCACTTAGTTATTATTAGTCGAGCTATTGCTAGTTGCATTTGCAGTCTTTGCATTATTAGGCAAAAAAAAACATATCGCTCATCATCCTCTCTATTTTTAGTCCAGTAAAAAACGAATCATCGCGATTTTTGAGAAACATATGATGCACAATACAGTTGTGTCACATCGTAATGCATCATACCGTCGCATAAAAAAACCTTGGAAGTCGAGTAGTGATAAAAAAAAAAGATAGAAAAAGAAAGAAAGAAAAAGGGAAAAAGAAAAATGACAAAAAAATTTTTATACGTATGTTCGTTATAATTGCCTTTCCACCCATCTCAAAAAAAAAATCCTCCGCATACAAATTCTTACCCTTTTTCCTGATTCACGATCGAATCTTTTCCTTTTACCAATCGAATCCTCGTTTCGATTTTTTTTCTATTCGTTTCTTTTCATCTTACAGACACTGCCACGAAGAAAAACTTACCGTTAATACGAAGAAGCGAGCACGAATCTTTTTTTTCCCGAGCGAAGCACGAATGCGAAATGTTGTAAACCAATAAGGAAGGAAGAAAGGAAGGAAGGAAGGAGCATGGAAACCCGAAGAAGGCAGGACGACCAATAATATAAATGATCAGAGGCCGAGAGAGAGAGAGAGAGAGAGAGAGAGAGAACGATACACATACGTTGGAATGAAAAAAAAGAGAAAATTGAAAAGAAAAGAAAAGAAAACTAAATAAAAAAAAAACAATCAAAGCGGCCGAACAATAAATCACAGCATCTTTCCAGGACACAAGACTGCCATCGCATTGTATCTACGATAAGGAATCTATAATAATACCGTTGTGTTGTGTGCGTCGTGCGCGTGTGTGACATTTTTACGTTTTTAATTTTTTAAGCATCGCACACCGATGCATTCTATTAGCTAATATTTGATTCCGTATCTCCCCTATCCCGTTCTTGATATAACACATATATGTATATATATGTTATATGGTATAACATATATATATATATATATATATATATATATATATATAGTTCATCCTTAAAGGCCATTTCGAAGGTGCATTAAACAAGGATCAGAAAGATTTTTTTTCTTTCAAACCAAAAAGTTAAGAACGAACAAAGAGAGAGAGAGAGAGAGAGAGACAGAGAGAGAGAGAGAGAGAGAGAGAGAGAGAGAGGGGAAAAGAAAAGAGAAAAATTAATTACAAAAAAAAAGAAAAGGGATAACAATCGCGCGCGTACGCGTCCGCAGAGAAAAAGGGAGGGGAGAGGGTGGTAAGACGGTCATGAATAACGCCCCCCCTTCTTTCTTTGTCGTTACGGATCAAATTAATGTTTTTCTTCCCTCCCCCCTTCCGCCCCGCCCCAACCTCATTTTATCTTATTTTGGTTCATTTTTTTATTTTATCTTTCTCACGCTAGCGCAAGCAAAACGAGCTTGTGCCTTTAACCTGTTAACCGATGACGACGATTATATAACTCGTCAGAAAATTTTTTTTTAAATGATAGTACGTAATACGTAAAAAAAAGCAAGAAGTAATAATAATAATAATAATAATAATAATAATAATAATAATAATAATAATAGTAATAATAATAGTAATAATAGTAATAATAGTAACAATAATAATAAATATAAATAAATGTACATCGCTCGTTTTTTTCCTTTTTTTTTGTTCTCGTTTTTTATTTTTATTTTTATTTTTTTTCACTTTCCGTTAATTGCATTCACGTTGATAAACAATTCTTACGTTTTATTATGTATCGAACGAATGAAAAAAGTTTTACCCTTTTATCGGTGTATCGTTATATTTCAATAGAAAATATTATTTTAATTAAAATGTTGTGTCGCGTATACAGTAATTTACACGCTCGTATTTACAATAACTCGATGAATTTTACGATTAACAGGTTAAAGGAGTCACTGTGTCGTGTATGTACATACATACATACATATATACATACATACATACATACATACATACATACATACATACATACATACATACATATATATATTAGTTTGGGGAAAAAGAAATCCATTACTTTTACATGAACTTACGTGAAAAAATAATGTATTTCTTTTTCCTCAATCTTATATATATATATATATATATATATATATATATATATATATATAATAATCTTATATATATATTATATATATATGTATGTATATATGTATGTATGTATGTATATATATATATATATAATCATATTACGAAAGTATGTTTCATAATAGTCCTAATAATTTTTTTCCTTTCTTTATCGTATCGGACTTCTCTTATCGACGATGACCAGTACGACGTTTTAACTGATACATTTCGCCAAAGACGGCCCTAGTCATATTCTTTACTCGTCTTTGTCGAAGACACCAATGACAGCTTGTGGCCGATCTTTGCGCTTTCGAATTCTCGGCCCGAGCACCACCTACTTTACTATTTTCTTTTTACGTACATATACATACATACATACATACATACATACATACATACATACATACATACATATATACATATATACAATAAATACACACGCACGCATGCATCCACACACACACACACACGAAAACGAATCAAAGAGAAGTTTAAGAACGTTGCTTGTTCTACCAAAAAATCGATACGATCATATTTTCTCGAGCCTTGTAATGACGTCGTTTGAAAGGGGGAGGGACGAAAGGGGGGTGGCGAGGGCGCGAGGGGGAAAGAAAGAATGAAGAAAAAAAAATAACACAAGATATTAATGGAGAATTGCAATTCGCGTAAAATCGACGACGGCCGCGTTTTAAATCCAATTTACTTTTACGCGGGACTCTTGACTTTTGTTTTCTTTTCTTTTTCTTTTTTTTTTTTTTTTTTAATCTTTTGTGCTTGTTTCGTCTTTCTAATTTTTAGTGAGAAAAGAGAAATAATGATAATAATAATACTAATAATAATAATAATAATAATAATAATCATCGTCATTGTCGCCGTCATCATCGGATTGTAACTCTCGACGCGTTTGCACGAACAATTTAAAAAATAAAATAATTGATCTTCACGTCGTTTCGACTATACATCGATGGGCGTTGTCGGAGGATTTTTTTGTTCTTCGACGAGGTTTTTCTATAGAAGAGAACCGAACGATTTCTTTTCTTTCTTTTTTTTTTTCTTAAATCATCGTCTCTCTCTTTTCTTTCTTCCTATCCTTTCTTTCCGCGAATTTATTCTTTGACGAAGAGTTAACTCCATAAAAAGAAAAAAAAAACAAAAAAAAATAAAAATGAAAGAAAAAAGAAAAAAAATATGATAAATAAAATAAAATAAAGGAAGAAAAGAAAAAAATGAAAAAAAAGAAGTAGAAAAAAAGCGAAGAAGAAAACACGTTCTATTGGACTATGTAATTCATTTTTTTTTCTTTTAATATTTTCTTCGTACGTACAAATCGATTTTATAATTTCTCTACATTTTTTTATTGTCGCTCGATATAATATCATATGACACAACGATTATAAGATGGAATCGCTCGTTTAACCATGAGTTCAAAACGTTGATAAGTGGGACGGATTATGGATTTAAACGAACGATTACGGAGAGAAAGTTTGTTAAAAAGTGGCAGGGTCGTGTATTAATTATAAAAGCATGTGCAAATATATTATTAAAGGCGTACGTCGTCGTTCGCATAAAAGCGAGAGCATCAACGACGGAGCTGAGCTATATAAGCTGTTATTAAGTTATTATGAGCTAGAGTAATGTAATATTGATTATTCGATCGAGGATACCCATTAACATTTAAGAGATACTGTAAATTAATTCGATTTTATAAGACCAAAACTTATACATACATACATACACACACAATATATATATTATACAAACATATATACATATATATATATATATATATGTATATACATATATACATACATATATATATATGTATATACATATATACATATAAATTTATACATACATACACACACACACACACACATATATATATATATATATATATATATATATATATATATAGGTGTATATTAACTCCCCTTACAAATTTATTTGCAAGTTGATTATTATATAATAGACGGAGTCACTTAGCAGGGAGAAAATTCTTCTACTGCCAGACGTAGATTACATATTTTCCCGGGCGGGCGATTCTGTTTGTTTTTCTTTATTATAGTTTTAACATAAAAGTCGATATTTCTAAGAGCCGAATTTATTATGAGAGATGATCGGTCGTGTTGTTTCGCAGCATTATTCGTATTTTATTTTCTTTTTAATTTTAAGTATTATTATTATTATTATTATTATTATTATTATTATTATTATTATTATTATTATTATTATTATTATTATTGTTTACTATATTATTAATTTTCGCTTATTTGTAAAGGTACATTGTTCATCGCGTCTCCCCTCTGCCCCCGGCCCGCTCTTTTTATAGGCTAGAACAACGTATAATAAGTTTTACAAATTTAGAATTGACAAGGCTTATATATTACGAGCATTGTGAAGGCTTAGATGTTATGTGCAGTATTACGATTTATTTCCGAATTGTTTACAAGATATATATATATATATATATATAAATATATATATATGTATATGTATATATATATATATATATGTATATGTATATATATATATATATATATGTATATATATTGCTATTTTTTAAATCTGTATTGGGACATGATTTCTGATTAAAAACGATTACATGTGACGAGGAACAAGGCGTTGAATTCCTGTCCCAATACGGTATAATCACGACGAAACAGAATATATATATATATATATATATATATATATATATATATATATATACATACGTACATACATACATACATATATACATACATACATACATACATACATATATATATATATATATATATATATATATATAATTCTTTGTACATGATATTTTACCTCGAGCCGAACATTGAAATGTATATCAATTTGAACGAAACGAAAAGTGATCTTAAAAAATTTCTGGTTTAGATACATACGAACATTAATACATACATAAATACATACATAAATACATACATAAATACATACATACATACATATATACGTGAATACGTGCATCTAAATTATTCTTCGTTAGGAGGGCATTGGATGAATAAATTATTTACGAAAAGTGCGTATCATTAGGCTTGTATAATAATAAGTGTGTTGCGCAGGCTTTTCGTGATTATACGCGCTTTATCCTCTTCCTCCTCCTCCTCCTCCTCCCTCCCTCCCCTCACTTCCTGCCGCCAGCCCTTGCTCCTCTATTCACTCCAAACGTGGACGTATCTCTCCACGTGTTTATGCCCTTTGCAAATATTAAGATACGAAAATTATCGTGAAATAATATCATTATTTACATTATATATATATATATATATATATATATATATAAATAGAGAAGTTGAGAGATAAAATGGGTACGTCAATTTTCGATTAAACGAGACATTTAAGATTATTTATCATCACGCTTACGATGTTGTAGATCATTATATTTCATAATCATCCGTTTTTGTTCTTGTTTTTGTTTTCGTTCTTGTTTTTCTCTCTTTTACATTTTTCTTTTCTTTTTCTTTTTTCCTCCTCTTTCTCCTCTAAATACAAGCAACAAGTCCGAAAAATGTACTTACTTATTTACGACAATGAAGTCAAAGCGAAAAATCTCAATGTAACGAAGAATCGAAAAAAAAGAGAATGCAACAAAAACGTAGGTAGTTGTACGTACTGTTATTGTGTTCGATGATTCTACGTTTCAAAAAAAAAACAAAAAGAAAGAAAAACTTCGTGTTATAAAAAAAAAAAAACGAAAAGAAAATAAAAAATAAATGAAGGAAGATCGGTAAAAGATGTCAAATAAAAATTATAGCACGTAAGCGAATCTGATGGTAGAGATTGTCAAAGTGTTTATTAAGCGCACGTTATTTAAGAAAAAGATGCAACAAAGGATTTATTGATAATTCGACAGTTGTCAAATCCAACGCAAATTTTTATTACATTAATAATTATTACGGGAATACCAAATTGAATTTGATGGTGACAATTTTGGGCTTCCGTATAAAAAAATATTTCATTTCAGGAGGCCGCCGCCATTTATCGCCATTTATTATCACCAATAGACGACGGATGATTTATTATACGCACCCGCACGCATGAAATTCATAAGAAGTCCGATATAAACGATTTATGATATGTAACTCCTGTTATTAACGGGATTTAATTAGATATAACAGCCGCTGTTATACTGCCTAACGAATAAGTAAAGAAGGAAAGGAAGAAAGAAAGAAAGAAAAGAAAATGAAAAAAGCACTCCTACCGATGAGAAAAAGAATATCCGTTTTATATACTTGATCGTATATAATTCAATATTCGTTGTATATATCATGGATATTCTCTAAACGCTTTGATGCTGATTGCATTTTGTGGACGAACAAGTCGTAAAGGTATTCCTTAGAAAATTGAAACGCAAAATGAAATCTCAAGCGAGGTACTTTGCTCTTTTTATTGTAATTTACGAAAAGAATTTCGTACGAGAAACGACATTTAGATTTTCGTGGATTAATAATAATAATGAATGAAAAAATAAATAAATAAATAAATAAATGATAATTATTGATATTGATTATAATAATAATAATAATAAGAAGAATAATAATAAGAATAAGAATATTAATAATGATATTAATAATAATAATAATAAAAAGAAAAAAAAAGGAAATCGCAAAAAAGAATGAAAAAAAAGAAAAAAAATAATCGATGTAAAATAGGATAATTCAGCGTGTATATTATTTACGATCGTACGGAGTACTTCTAAGAAGCTCGAATAAACGATGGAATGTTGAAAGATATATATATACATATAATATTATACAGAGAGAATATCTATTCCTCGTCTTTCTTTCTTTATTTTTCTTTTTGAAATAATATGCGCGAAATATGTAAGTACGGAATAAGAGAGAGAGGTAAGAAGGAGGAGTGGGAAGGATTAGCAAAAAAAAAAAAAGAAAAAGAAAAAGTAAAAAGTTTAATCGAAATAAAATGACAATTGAAGAAATCATTTAAAGCACCGTAAACGATTTTCTTGACGATGAACTTTGTAACGCGTGAAGATATTGTAATAACAAAGACAAAAAAAAATTATGTAGGAAAAAACGCGCGCGCAACGTCAATGTTCGTTGCCGTTTCTCTCTTTTTTTTTTTTTTTTAATTTAATTATAATCTCTTTTTAATTATAACGAAATAATAAGGATCGTCGGAGTTATCTGTTTGGAAAATTGGCGGAGCGCAAGAAAAAAAAATTTCGGACGATGATATATTTGGTGCTTTTTGTAATTTTTTGGAAGGATTTTTTAGCGCGTAAGTGTGTAGTGCATTATATAAAATGGCGACTACTAAAGTTATACATGCACATCGAATGGGGCCTTTCGGATAATATGTATTAACGACCTATCCTCTATTCGATTGTAATCACGAAGTGATATATCATCCTATTCTCTTTCGTTTATCTTCGTCGAGATGATTTATGTTATGTATAATAACATTGATTTGTGTGTTAATTTCACACTTTTATTACTGTCATCGTCAACATCGCCTTCTAACTATAGCAATTATTAGATACTTTTTTTTTTTTACTTGAAAACGTATGTGATTTTGGAAAAAAAATTTGTTATTGCTAATTAATTTCATCGTTATGATCATCATCATCATAATCATCATCATCATCATCATCATCGTCATCGTCATACTTATTACCATCATCACCATCTTTATCATTATCATAATTATCGTTATTACCAATAATGATAGCCCTTAATATATTTACCGCATGCTTATTATAGTATTAATCGCGTTATTATTAGTTTTACGAATAATTTTCATTTTAACGAAAAAAAAGATGTTAGAAAGTCGTAACGTAAAATGCATGATTTCATTGTCGATCGGAGGTTTTATTAAATGCTTATTTTGACCTTTCACGTTATGGAGCCATTGATAATGGCGTTTTTTATTATAACCCTTTCGCTATGGCGAAGTCGACCGACATTACGCTGTCATCGTAAGTATGAAAAAATTCCGATTGTAAGTGCCAGGGCTTCTGTGCACGCATCCATCTAAAACTTAATATAATTGGGCCACAAGAAAATCTACCAATCAGAGATGACTATTGTTCCCTTCTTCATTTTTCGCTCTAAGACGTGTAAGCCATATCGATAACAATTTTCGTAAGAATGAAATTTTTACCACCTAAGTCTTACCGTCCGACCAATCACATCCATTCTCCCTACCTCCCTCCCTCCCTCCTCGCACTTAAAATCGATATTTGAAATTTGACGAATACAATTACGGTTGCAGTGTAAAGATTTTGAAGTTATATAATATTTATAAATTGTGATCGAAATTATCGAAAGCCTTTTTTCTTTTAATGGAACCGAAATAAAATAAAATAAAATAAAAAAATTGAAGATACACGCCGCCATTCATAACGCCAGTGTTCGCGAAATATTGTTTGAGAAACGCTGCTCAAGTGGACGATATTAGACAGGGTTTCTTAACCCATTTTAATTACATTTTTAATGGACCGTGAAACGATAGCTGGTTAACTTAGGCCAAAGCGAGAAAAGTGATTGATTTCTAAGAGATCTTACGAAAGTTTTCGTAGAAAAATGAATCCAGAAGAATTCGTAGAAGAATGTTCTTACGAGTACGCAGTAACAGCTCTATATATTTCAAATAATATACGGTGACTTTATTTAATCGGATTCTTAATTTGAGACGCAGTAACATTGCAAACGAACATATTGGCTGCGATGGTAGAGAAACAATGGAATAGAATGTTCGAATAAACAATTTAGTAACATTTTTTGTTTTTTTTTTTACTAGTAGAGAAAAAATAGACGAAAAAAAAACGAACGAATACACGCAGTACTTAAATACAACGTGATTATGTTCGTTTGTTTTGTAATTAAAGGAAGTTGTGAAATTGTCGAAATAAAAGAATGTTTGTAAAAGACCGTATCAAAGACGATAAATTTTATATAACTAATTTATTAGGTTATATTATTTAGGTTTTATTGGACACCGGGTCCAAATCACATTTCATATTTGAAAAAATGGCCAAATTTCTAAGGCTCCCGCGCAAACCCGTGAATATTCCTGTCATTGGAGTCCATAACGACAGCGGACATGTCCGTGACTTGATAAAAGTGCAGTTCGAGTCTTTGAGAACTCGGTTCACTGAGGAGATTAATTACTTGGTGCTGCCCATGTTACAACAGACGATGCCGATACAATACGTGGATCGGGCCAAACTTTCAATATCACCGACGATCAAACTCGGCGATCCACAATTTTATAAGCCTGTGCCCATCAACGCGATCTTGGGCATACAGATTATACACAAGCTCTTGTGTGTAGGCAAAATCCCGGTTCTCGACGGCTCAGCTGCACTCCAAAAAACCAAGCTGGCTGAATACTCTTCGGGGAATTACGCGGCGTTAATCAAAACCGACGAGTCGTTTGTAACGTTGCGACGGACGCGACAGTTCCGGATTTAATGCATTTTTGGGAGATCAAGGAACTCTGCTCGCAATCCAAACTACTCTCCACCGAGGAGATCGAGTGCGAACGACATTTTCGAGAGAATACGAGTCGCGATATCGAAACGGGTCGGTATACAGTCAGTCTACCGTTTAAGTCCCACAGGTCCAACATGGGAGATTCCTATTCTAACTCGCTTCGACGGTTTAACGCCTTGGAACGCACTCTTTCGAGGCACGAAACTTTAAAACATCAGTATGTCGCGTTCATGAGGGAATACCTCGAACTCGGGCATATGTCGGAGCCCCGTTTCACCGACTGAAACGACGAATGGTATTATCTGCCTCACCACGGGGTGATCAAACAAACCAGCCTCACAATAAAGCTGAGGGTGGTATTCGACGCATCAACTCGCACCGCCATAGGAACCTGGCTCAATGATAGTCTTATTATGGTGGGACCTGTCATCCAGGACGATTTGTTTGCAATACTAACACGATTCCGCGTCCATAAGTACATACTCACAGCAGATGTCGCGAAGATGTATCGACAAATAAATCTACACCCGAATGGCCACAAATATCAAAAAATCTTGTGGCGCGAAAATCAGTCTTCGCCTATAAAAACGTACGGGCTAAATATGATGATTAAATCCGGCGTCATTCCTTGCTATCCGCGTATTACACCAGCTAGCCGAAGACGAACGCTCATTATGTCCTGAAGCCACCGACGTCATTAAGGGAGATTTCTATGTCGACGACCTGATAACGGGAACGCGCACGTACGACGAAGCCGTTAGAGTCAGGAAGGGGCTGATTAAAATAACTAACAAGGACGGTCTTTGTTTGCGACAATGGACCTCTAACGACGAAGGTCTAGTAGCAGATCTAACCAAACGATCATCTGACGAGCACATCCGTTTGGACCTTGAGGAGCCCACCTCAACTCTCGGGATAGGCTGGGATCATCTTCGCGATCATCTGGTATACTCGATCCAAACCGATGATCATACCACGCACCATTTTGTCACGATCTTCTCGGTCCGGTCATCGCGAGGGCCAAGGTCATTTCACAGCAATTATGGCTAAGTCGGGTAGAACAGGACGATCCGGTTCCCGACGATATTGGCGCATGCTGGATCGTGCTGCGTGACCAACTGCCGCGTCTGAACGGTCTACGCATTCCGCAGCTAGTAATTATTTCGAACTACGCGACTCTTCAGATACACGGGTTTTGCTACGCGAGTGAGAAGGCTTACGGCGCCTGCATTTATTTCCATTCTTCCACAGCGAACGGACAAGTCAAAGTGGATCTTATTTGCGCGAAATCACGCGTCGCGCCTATAAAAACAATGACAGTACCCAAATTAGAACTGAGCGCCACGCTTCTACTCATACGTCTGCACAACACGGTCAGGCGAGGGCTATCGAGCGTCACGATTGACAGGACGATCTTCTGGCCAGACTCGACCATCTGACTGGCCTGGATAGGCACCTTCCCTCATATGCTACAAACTTTCGTGGCCAACTGGGTCGCGGAAATTCGAGGTGTGGAGGTGCCTCACCAGTGGCGTCACGTGGGTTCATTAGACAATCGGGCGGATCTAATCTCCCGTGGATTATATCCGTCGGAGCTATTAGTTAATAGTTTATGGCGAAACGGGCCTGGGTGGCTACACGATCGCTGGTCTAACATACAGACCAGGCCGACGAACGTGCCGGAACTAAGACCCGTCAGAGCAGTGTGCGCGACAGTCGTCGACGAACGATCTTTATTATGGAGTTTCTCCTCGGTAACAAAATTGAAACGCGTTGTGGCATTATGTCTTCGGTTCATCAACAACATCCGACATAAATAGGACGGAAAACCGTTCGTAACCGGCTCTCCGACCGTCCAAGAATTGAACCAGGCGACGAGCGTCATACTAAAGATGACCCAGCGGGAGTCCTTCGCCAAGGAAATTGACCAATTGGCTGCTGGATCGGCGATCAAGGGCATTTTATCTAACTTGCGTCCGTTCGTGGATTCTGACGGTTTAATGCGAGTCGGGGAGAGACTAGCATCTCCGACTTACCTTATAGACGGAGGTATTCCATCATTTTGCCTAGAGGACATCACGTGACCCAACTAATACTACGACACGCGCATCTCGTCGGGTATCACGCGGGTGTACTAGCGACTTTGTCTCTGGTGAGGGAGCGTTACTGGCCGATTGACGCGAAACGAGCCATACGAACGATCATACACGGCTGTGTGATATAACGCAGTGCAAGCCCCATGATCCTGAACATCTCATGAGAAACTTGCCACGGCATCGTATCATCGGCAATCGGCCGTTTTTAATCGCCGGCGTCGATATTTGCGGCGCCAAGGAACCGCGCCAAAATCAAGACCTACGTCGCGGTCTTCGTCTGCTTCAAAACACGCGCGATACACCTGGATATAGTAGACGATCTTACACGACCGAAGCTTTCATTGCTTCATTGAAACGTTTCTTCGTACGCCGGGGAAAATCTTCGCACCTCTACTCGGACAACGCGAAGAATTTCGTCGGTGCCGATCGCGAACTGCGCGGTCGCTGGGAAGCGATGAAAAACTTCTATAAAGAATGATGCGTTACGGTAATACTTAAACGAGCAGCGTATAGTTTGGCATTTCACACCTCCGAAATCGGCGAAATCGGTCTTTGGGAGGCCGCTGTGAAGGCCTTTAAGCGACATTTTGTACGTGTAATAGGCAAAACCATCTTAATCTCTTGGCCTACACGATATCTGCCAACTGCGCGAGCTATAGTAAACAAGAAAGTCGGTTGTACGCCGTGTCATTCAACTGTTCAGCCGTGTACTGGCGCAAAATGTTATATTTATATAACATTTTATAACATTTTATCTATATATAAGGAAAAATATTAATATATATAATTAATATTAATTATATATATATATATATATATATATATATATATATATATATATATCAAAGGAAAAATATTCGACGTGGAATAACTCCAAACGCTTGTTCTAATAATAATATGCGGCATCTTATCCACAAATTCTTCACCACGAGTCTGATTCGTGGCTTTTGTTTATGCCACACAATTCTTTACCACGAGTCAGACTCGTGGTTACAGGCCAAAGGGTTAACTTACGAGGCACTACACACGTACGTTACAGAAATAGATTTCTTCTTTCGAGCGCAACCGTTCAAGAGGGCCGGTATGTTAAAGCACGCGCAAGGCAAGGTCAAACGACATACGTTTTTCCACGTGTTTGTTCCTCTGATCGTTCGTGACATTGTAGCGATTATTAGCTCAAGAAAAACGAGTCACTTACAATTTCGTAGATGTTTAATAACGGTATTTACAATTATAATACAAATGAACGTATGAGAAATCACCGATTATATCAATCGTTAGAGCAGACATAGTTGAGCTTCCACGAGATTATATTAATCCGAAAAAACAACTAAGAGCACTGAGAACCCGATTTATATTAAATCGTTGAGCCGTTCATGAAAATAATGAGTCAGTAGTTTAAGAGCGTGTCTCAGAGTAGAACGGATCGCGAACCACCAAGAGAATGAACGAGAAATCGGTGCCTCATCGCGTTTCCGGTAATCTGTACACGATGGGAAAGTTCGCGATGAGCGACGATTTAGGTAACGCTCTCAATGGAAGTAATTCCGCAACACTCGGTTTTTAAATCGGTTGAATGTAATTTCAATAGAGCTTGTAAATATTAATCAGTTAATATTGTCACGTCACCGTCATCGACGTGTTTCTCACCAAAAGGGATTAGGAACTGTTTAAGTGTGTGTTGTCAACGACGTGTTTTCTGTCAGAAGGAACTTGAACTTACTTTAGTATTGGTATTGCATCACCATCAACGGCGCATTTTCCCACCAAAAGAAACTTAGGCTTACTTAAGTGCAGTGGTAGGGTCTACTGTCGGTAATGTCGACAGCTCCTCATACCCACTATAAGTCGGTAAGATAGGAATCATTCATATTTGCCTTCTGAAAACTAATCGTTGGCAAGAAAGGATTTTATAAGAGTAGCGTTAAATTTAAAAAGGTTTATTTGGCAAAAGCTATAAGAAAGTTAGCTGTTAATAAAAGCAACATTAAGGAAAACAATTAGAAGATTCAAATACTTAACTAATAAAATAATGAAACGGGTATAACAGCTAACATTAACTTATAATTTAGTATAACTACGCGTTTAAAAGAAATATTGTGGAATAGGAAAAAGTATGGATGCAAATGCCAGCATTTATTTAATTAAATAAAAGAATTAAGACAAAGGGTGCGTGACACCGTTATCGAACATGGCGCGACTACGTCCGGTGATAAGGAGAAAGTAATATTAAGAAATATAAATATTAAGATTAGCATTAAGAACATTCTAGAACTAAGGTATTATTAGGTTTAACGTCCGGTAATAGGATAAAATAATATCAGAAGTATAAATAATGGAGCAATATCACCGCTAATACCTGGAACTATAACTGCATTTCAAGCAGTAATATTCTAAAAACTGCATACGGACTTCTTTGAATTTCTACGAGAACGCTGTCAACCAGAGGGAAGAGTCCAGCGAAAAGAAGTAGTGTACTACCGTCGCTCCGCCTGTTTAGACGTGTTCTCCGCAGTTCTTAAATAAAAGGAAAATTTACTAAGTACAGGAATTAACTTAGAATTATTTTATCGTTGAGTTCTTTAGTAACCGCAATTACAAGGTTATCTAAATAAATTGTTAAGGAATTTTATAATAAATACATTCTTGTCAAATTATAGATAGGTTTGTGTGTGGAACCAAAAATATATATTTTAAACGCGATTTCGGTTGCTATTACAAATTTCTGTTATAATCTATGTGTGTAGTGAATTTTCAGTGTTATCAAATAAATTTCTGTTATTGTTAAATTTTGTATGTGAATTTCAATTTCATTCTTTAAACTATAAAAATTCCTAAAAGTTCCTAGATTTTGAAAGAGCTCATTGGTGACAGTGAACTTCCGAAAGAGAATTGGTCATTTAAGGTATCAATACAAGTATATCTCACTCTCGCTCCCGTGCTACGTGCCAAAAAAAGAGGAGTTAGCGAGGTTTGAGTAAAGGACGCAAGTCTTGACCAAACCGTATCAGCTATTCTGAGAGTTCTAGTGTTTGATTTCGTTGCTCCCCTCCATCCGGGACGTAACAATATCAAAATATTTTTTCTCATATATGTACATATAAGTGATTTCAAATAATGTAAACATATGCTGAATGTGTTTGCGCAATTTTGGAAAATCCTGTGAAGATAATCCTTTATTATAAAAATCAATTAGTAATTGTTGCGATTAGAATTCTTGGCTACGACATTTTCTTATAATTCGATCAGTTTTCATCGCCTCTTTAAATTCAAGATCGCGAATGATCCGACATCACGGGCCGCACTTTGAGAATCCCTGCTGTAAACAGTAAACAAACGATTTGGAATGTATCGATTTTACCGTGCTGCTCATCTCTTCGCTACCCACGCTCCATCGCATCTTCGCTATATTCCTAGATCAAGTAATACGACATCGATCAAGTTATTTTGTTTTTTTTTTTTCATTATTTTTTATAAATTAACAAAACATAGAACGTTCGAGCGCCGTTTATTTCTTATGCGCGTCCTATCGAGAGAAGATCGGACTTTTTCGTAAAATTAATTCGCGCGTTTAATATTGGAAAAACTCGGGTTCTTCCGCAATTGTTCGTAAATGGCGCGCGATTCAACTTAAGTATTCCTACATTATACGTTAAATATATATGATCGAAGAAAAATAATATTTCGATTAATTATATATGTAGAGCGCGATGATCGGTTGTGTGTGTGGGGGAGGGCGCAGGAGTGGATATGGGTGTTTGTGTGCGAGGTGGAACGATTGACAAACAATCGACGAAAGAACGCGCGGTCGCGAACAATCAACGAGAGAGGAAAGACGCTGGAGTTTGTATTCTAATATTCTGTGATAATTAAATGCATTGTCTAACAAGTGTATGCCTCCCTTTCATTTTTTCCCTCCTCAAACCCGGAATTCAGGCCTTATTACAAAATTATAAGAGTTTATCCCTACATATAGAATATAATGCATATTAGATCTTATTAAATATAAACATGTTTATACGAAGATTTGAATATGGGTCTTCATTAGGGCGGCCGTCTGTAGCGAAAATATATACATATACATATAATTTTTTTATTTTTTTTTATCCACTTTTTAATCTCTACGACGATATTTCTCAAGAAACGTTCGAATTTAATACTAACCGTACCAGGCCTGGTCAGATGACCGGTTCAAAATTTAATTATGTATTGCACGTTTATTGTTATTTCTTCCGTTCGTCATCAACTTTTTGTAAATTCTTAGATTCCCTGATCAATCAATTTCTCACCTTTAAGTTTCTTTTTTACTTTTTTTTTCTGCTAAAAAAAATTCATCGCCCGACTTGTTTATCGTAACCGGTGTACAACAATTTGTATCATTTTAAAAAATTTTTCTACTTGGGACCTTATCTCTCGACTTGAGTATCTCAACTACAGTTAGTTGCATACACCTCAACACGATGTATGTTTTGTTTATCGTAAAGCGCCGGATAATCTGGCAGAGCCGATATCAAGCCTCAAAATCTTATCGGTACACCTTTTGCAATCAAGAAAAGTACTTTTGTACTCTTTTCATAAGAATAATATTTGCAGTATTCTTTTTAGAATTACAGAATACAGATCGAAGTCATTGTATAATACCCGAAATAGTCGCGTATTATAATAAAACCAAATTCGGCGTCAATGTCATCGATCAAATGGCGAGAAGGTCAACGGCATCAAATAAAAATCCTACAGATGGTCAGAGCCGACGCAAGGCGGGTTCAGTGAGTTCACCAAAACTCGGCCCTGCGTTTCGAAAATTACCCAATTAAAAAACGTTGATTTTGATTAAATTTTTACAGCCTGATGATACCATTGACAGATGTAAGACATTTTTTTAGTATCGATAATTCAGTTTAAAGGGAGTGACAAAAATCATCGAATTATTTAATATTATTATTGGATTGTATTATTATTTAATATTCATTTTATTAGAAATATATAATATGTTGTTACATATCTGTAACAAAATATGCTTTGTATATAAATAATTCCTCGTTGTAAAATTTTAGTTGTATGAATGTGTATTTGGGCCCGGAAAAATGTCGCGCTGATCCTGTACATATGTATACATTCACATGTCGGATAGAAGTTTCTAGTGTTGTTATTAGTCAGTTGTGTATGTACACTAACTTTTCGAAAGTATAGCCGATTGTGAATATGTTCGAAACTGACATTAAATGATAGACTCACACTCTTAGATAATTCAATGCTTTTATCCTTTAATATGTTGTCAATCTGTGTGCATGAGATAAGTCGGTTGACGATCGAACAAAAATATATGATCTGTTCTTAGTGAAGTGCGTTTCATTGTGGAAGGAATATAAGGAGCTAAGATATTGGAACTAAAAAAGATAGGGAAGTGCACCACGAATGAGATAAGCAACAAACAGGACAAAGAGCGATAGGAATTTTCGAACGCTTACACACGAATGTAAATAGCGAGTAAGAAAGGCAGGGTCTATAGTATGGGGGGGGGGGGATAAACGTAAAGCATACGTACCTTCTTTTTACCAGTGTTTGCAGCGCCCTCGCATACCGACAATCTCGTAGAGAAGAATCAATATTAAATCTACCATTATCATACCATCATATACCGCATTCTGCGGTACGTAGATGACCGACAACGCACGTTGTTAATATTTTGACAAAAAAATTGAAAAAGATAAACAATGGTAAGAGTGTGTTGTACGCTCAATTGTACGTCAACGCGTACTTTACCATTGCGCATGTTTCTAAAAGATTCACAGATACGTGGAAAAATGGATGAAAGGCTTAATTTTGAAACCATATAAATAAAACGAGATTATTTAACATCGAGTGTGGTACGAACGTTTTGAAGAAAGTGATTACAGTGAAATTTTAAACTGAGAAGATTGATTCGAGCTGCTATTCCCATCGTGATAGGAACAGAGACACGTACAAGACAAATAAACAATATTGAAGAATTGTCTGAAAAACAAGCTCAAGATTATGATCAACCACAAGTAGTTAAAGAAATTCCATCAATTGAGTCACAGTTATGTGAATTAAATAGAGGAAAATATAAGGACCAAGGGGATAGAATTACAAAAGTACGAGAAAATTTTGTGAACGTGATATTAAGAAATAATAATGTAACACCATAGGTACATAATTCTGTATCCTTCTTATAGTTTTCTTATTTTTATAATATTTTGTACATACATATTGTTTATATTATTTCTATATTTCTATTTTATATACATTTTTTACAGGCAAAACAGTATTCATCAGAGGAGAAAATGTTTTTTGAAAATGACCTCTTTTTCTGCAATATTTTAATGACATTCTAATAGAATAAAACAAGAAAACAAAATTAAGAAAATAATATTCTACAGGAAAACATATAAGGACTAGTGGGTTAGAACTATAAAAGAACGAGAAAATTTTGTAAACATGATATTAAGAAATAATGATATTATACCACAGGTATATAATTCTGTATCTTTATAGTTCTCTTATTTTTATAATATTTCGTACATACATATTGTTTATATTATTTTTATATTTTTATTTTCTATATATTTTTTACAGGCAGGACAATATTCATTAGAGCAGAAAATGTTTTGCATAGGAATTTATTGCAAATCTGGTTCTTGTTACAATTTTATATCTAAATTTCTGTTATGTCCATCTAATAATACTGTAAATACGCAATTAAAATGCGTTCCAAACAATATTGGGTTTAATGAAATTATTTTAAAATATTTGACATTAACTGCTAAAAACATTGATTTGAAAGATTTAAATGTTGTGCTTGCTTGGAACAAAATGTCTCTTCAACCTGCTCTTACTTATGATGTAAAAGCAACAAAATTGTTGAATTTAAAGACTGAGGAATGAGAGGAACAAAAAGATTTGCAGGCCATGCTATTTTATTTCATGTAAAATGTTTAGCATCTGGTTGAAAAATGCTTATTGGTTATGACTTTTGTAAGAATAAATATTGCGGCAATTACCTCATTAATACAGGAAACACGTGCACAGTATTTCAAACATAATAGTAAGTAAAATATACATATAGATTTTCACATATATTTATTAACTTTTTTAATTATAATACTATTTACTATTTTTTCTTCAGCATTGCAGATGGAAAATTAAGAACTAAAGATGCAAAGTTTTCTGAAGGTGAAAGTTGATAGGTTTCTTGGGATCATATAAAAACAGTTTATGAAATTGATTAAAAATGTTTTGAAAATCGGTGAAAAATGAAAAAGTTAACAGATAATCATATTTTTCAGCATTTGATTCCGAAAATGAAAGTAAAATATGCAGTACAAGCCTTGAACCATACTGTTGCAGATTTTATGGACATAATATTGTCTTTAAATGAAGGTACAATTATTATTTAATATGTGAAAAAATATTAATCCTTCGTTAAAAAACAATATTACTAAAATTTTTTATTACAGGTACCATAAAAATAAACAATACGATGATTTTGTTACAAAACGCCACTACAACAAAAGAAGCATTATATTTTTTTGGCGAATCATTTGAATCTTTCAATGAAAATATTAACTAAGGACTGAGAAGCATTATCATAAAAAATAGCAGACATTTGAGATTTTAGCAAAAAGCATTGCATAAATTAAATAATATGGAATTTGTTGAGAAAAAAGCTGCAATTCTTTAAAGAGAAATAAACCAAAATGTTTGAATAATTAGATACAAACAATACGAAGTACGCAATATTTAAGGAAAATGCTTCAAGATTGCGGATTTACAAAACTAAATTTGAAATACTTAAACCAAGATGCTGCAGAAAATTTTTTTAGTCAAATTAGAGATCATGGACATCAGAACAATAATCCTACACCATACTTATTCTGCACGTCATTTAAGGCATTGTTAACATGTAATCTGACATCAAAGCACTCCATATCAGTAAACTGTATGGAAGACGAAACAAACTTTTTACATTTGTTAACTGAAATGCATACAGAAGAAATAGAAAGTACTGATAAAAATAAAATAACTGTGGAATGTGAAGAAGCCGCTATTCCAGGAACATCAAATACGGCACGAATTTTGTATATAAATATGAATAATATAATTAATAACGTTCAGAAGAAGATCAAAGTAGATTGCGCTTAATGCACTGTGATATTGGAAGATCAAAAAATCACAGAAACGCTAAAGCATGCTATAGAAATTGCCGAACAGCTATTTTATATCATTTGTCATAAAATAGAAATTAAAAGTAAACTTATAAAAATATTAAATGAAAAAGCATTGTCTACAATACATTTTCACTGTGTGACATAATTATTCCTTAATATCAAGTTTACAAAATTTTCTCGTACTTATATAGTTCTACCCCCTTAATCTATTGCGGTTGGTCATAATCTTGAGCTTGCTTTTCACACTGCTTCTCTTTGACCAATTATAGTTACCGAAACAAATAGCTACGCCACTCAATTTATACGTTTGAATATAAACACTAAGCTTTATTCAAGAGCAAAACATCGGAGACCAGTAAATCTCATTGAAATAAAAGTTTTCGTGGCTGTACTGTTGGAAATGGGAATAACCCAAAGACCCAATATGTTTAATTATTGGGCAAAATATTGAAGAAGCATTCCATGGTTTACTAAGATGTTTACGAGGGTTCGTTTCCAACTAATTCTCAAATTTTTTCACACCACCGACATTTTTAAATTAAAATAATTATAAAATCTCTATTCAAAGTTAGTTTTTATTTGTAAGAAAAATTTATGGTTAATTCCGAAGTTATTTATGCATTTATTTGCAAAAATATCTTATAAATGTTTATTAATTCTAAATAATACATCAAGAATGTATTTGTGTGTGAAATTTTTATTAAAATATATTAAAAATTATGAAAGATATTAAATATTTAACAAACCAACTCTTGTCGTCGTTTTTTGTTTAGCACTTTTGAATAGTATATAGAAAAACTGTTCAGCACCCAAATGAATATATATATAACCAATTATTCATATTATTGGTTTAATATAAAACAAAAAACTGATTAATAGGTTATCGGTCAGTACGTGTCGGTGACAAAAAGCCGATTAATAGGCTAGCGGTTTCGTAAAGTGTTAATTTTTTTTTTACTCGCGGTTGTTTAAATATTACAAAAAACTTGAAGAAATATAAATTTGTATATGACATAAATACTGTAACACTTGGTATGTAAAGGAAGTGTCTTATATTAACTGTACTTCCCGAACACTCGGTAGGAAGTGTTTGTAAACAAAATACTATGTCATCTTTGGAGGATAATTAAACTGTAGAAACGTGTGTGTAATATTAATGAGATGTGGATCGTAGAGATATAAATAATATATTTATTACAAACACGACAGTTAGTTGTTTTATTAAAAAAACAAAAAAAAATCAGTATGGAAATTGGCGAACGCTTTCAAGATATCAAAGAACATCGTATGTAATATCCTTAGAGGATATCGGGAATTAAAATTATTTATAATTTCATTAAAATTTCAAATAGGCCGTTCAAAAAATTCTTGACGTTCGCAAGTGTTAAATATTGCGGTAATCAACGTGTCAGCGACATTTAGTTAGCGCGCATGCTTCCGCCCTCATATTGATCGTTCTTTGTTCTCGGTTTTTCCATTAGGCATTCGGTTCTTAGTGTTCGTTAGATTAGCATTGTTTTTCTGTTTTAGCAAATATTTCGTTCCTTAATTTTTACATTAAATCTGAATTTACTTTAATGTAAGTGTTTTTCACTCGATTCACAACAATTAAAACCTATCATGTTATGGGCCCAGGTTGTTTTGTAAAAAAGAAAAGATAAAATTCAGCAAATATTGTAGAGAATATTCAAGAAGGTGAGATTAGTGTCCTTTGTGTAATACGATTACAAAAGCAAGATGAATATTGGAAAAGTAGAGAATATTCAAAAGTTAAATAATACAAATTATGAAACATGGAAAGTACTAATGAAGAGTGTATTGCGATTCAATGATTTATGGAAATATGCAAACGGACAAATAATAACCGCCCTGAACAATATGGCGGTGATTGGATTAACAAAGATGAAAAAGCTACAGATTTAACATTATAAAGTATTCAAATCTGGAAGAATTACAAACCAAACTACTCGAGGAAGAAGCTAGAAGATCTCTTGTTGTCCAACAAAGGTATCGAACAATACGTAAATGAAATTATTCTTAATTAATGGAATGAATAAGAATCAATACGTAAACCTAACAGCAAGAGTCATTATTTCGTTAGAGAAATTAAAAAAAGGTTCTGGACTGAGTATTTGGAAACTAATCGCTAAGCTCAATGGAGAACATCGAAAGATATTATAATACGCACAAAAAAATGTACGAAGAGTGCTTCGATCGAAGAGTCATCACGGGAAAAATAGCCAGGAAAAAGCCTTATATTAGTAGAATAAATAGGAAGAAGAGACTTTGGATAGGAAAGGAGTATAAATTCAAAAAAAAAGTGAGTGTCGGGAGAACATGATATTTGCAGATAAGAGTAAAATTTAATGTCGTATATAGATATACGATGCTATAGAGCAGGAATGAAAGGATAAGAGTGTGGCGTAAACGAAAAGAAGAGAGCATCATAAACCGAAACATTTACAATTTACCGTGAAACACGGAGGGGCGGATCGGTGATGATGTAGTGTTACATTTCTAGTTTTGCTGTTTGCAAAACTCGTAGTTACTCACGATGTTTTAGACAAAAATAGATACTTAAACTCTTTACGAAATAATTTCAATAGAAGTGCCGCAAATAAAGAGAATTGGAGATGAATTTAAATTTTATCAAGTGCACAAAGCTTGAATAACGCATGAATATTTGTTCTTAAATTACAAGAAAGCGCTTCAATCGCCACCACAATCGCCTTGTGTTTAACCACACAATAAGTATACAAGACGTATTAGAAAATCGTTTAATGGAAGAATAGCAAAAAATCAGTTATCAAAGTCAAATAACAATCGTTTTTATTTTTCAAAGTCACATTTCTTTGTCAAGTCTATCTGTTCTTAGAAACGGAATTTCTAAGAAATTGTATACATTAATTCTATAAGCCTATTGTCGGCTTTGTTCTGATCCTGTTCGTTATTATGTTTTTCTTATCTGTTTTGTTACTTGTGATATGCCAAGCCCGGCTATTCTTTTCAAGTTCAAACGAATCGTGATATTTCTCTGTACTATTGTTTCGACAAAGACCTTTGCCTAAAGTATAAACACTTCTACGAATCGTCTTTGTCCATGCTCGACCAATAAGCACCTTTCTTCCCTTTCCTCCTCTCATTATTGTAACTTACCGGTTAGTTGGAAAAGCGCCGTGATATCAATACTCAAAAGTCAGTCGTTGAGTACCAAACGCTAAGTCTGAAAGATCGATCGAGTCACAAACTAGTCGAAAATGGAGTCAGTTAAGTTTTTTTATACCAAAATCCATCATCTTATACGTATCGGATATAACATCAAGTCATCATCATATATTCAATCATTATTACACAACACATTACGCATCAAGTACAGTCCACTGCAAAATTATTTTGTGATATATCAAATCTGCGCTAATCATTTTTACGCGCAAGCTAATCAAGAGGAGCCACAGGATCATCCTTTCAAATCATTAAACGAGAGCGGTATTTGCTAGCTGGCCTAGGGTAACCTAGCATGGTACCGCCGCCGTCCTTTTCATCATGTCTAGTGGGTCCAAAACTTCGATGCCAAGGAAGCGACGGAGGATAAATTCCTTCGTGCGAATTGTGACCATCATCGTTGGTACGGCGCGAGACGATGCGTACCTTCGAACGCTCTTGTGGTTGAGCCCAGACGCAATATTTTGGTCTTTCGAGCTGGATATCGGCAAAACAATCACCGATCTTTCCTGCGAGCTGCTCAAGAAGAAGCCATCACACCACGTGAGGGACAAAGCGAGGCGTAACGCATCATCCCACACGACAAAACATCAGGGCGATGAACGGCCATCGACTCAGTCACCGAGAGTTGCAGCGACCCATCAGCTTGCAGCCACCGGAAGTTGCAGCAACCCAGCAGTCTGCAGTCTGTTAGAGTCACAACGAGCCCGTCGGAAATCGCAGCAACGAGGCCTGCAGCCGTCGGAATCATCAACCTGATGCTCTACTATTTCACCTTCCAAGTAAGAGATCGTTTTGTTTCTTAAGCTTCTTCTCCTATCTTATCCTATCCTATTATTCCACAATGGAAGAAGCCACCTCTGTCGCAAAAAGCTTGATTGATCTCGAAATCGAGCGACGGATTTTTAAAGATCAATTCAGAACGTGTTCGATGCTTATCAGTACGATGAAGATATACTTAAGTTAATCCCATTTGCATCCAAACGCGGATATTTCCGCGATCCGCTACTATCTTTTATACCAGGGCCCGACCACGCGCGGTGATACAGGCCGATCGTCAATTGAACATCGCCGATATCTGAACACGGCACATTAACATGAACTACCGCAACAGTTAAAATGACTGGTTTTACAATTTCATTATAAAATTCCTATTTCGTGTTACCTTTTTTTTCGAAATAATGCAATGACTTTTTCAGGGTTAAGTAAAGGTTGTATAAAATGAATTTTATTTTTAAATAACACATAGAATTCGAGTAATTTTTTGTCCTACCTACTTCTACCAAAACCAGTCAAAATGACTGGTCTTTAAAAAAAATGTAAAAGCGGCATATCTTTTTATTTATTAAATTATTATTATCTTATAAAAAGTATTTAAGGTTATGGAATTATTACAACTATTTATTGCCAACTATAAAAAATACAATATAATTGTGATAATAACATCTATATTAACACTAACAAGTATGACTGGTACCTTTCAAAATGGGGAAAAGAGCCTTACAATCTGTTTCCTGAGATTGACACCGTTGTTTAGATATTTAGATGAATCTTCTGGCTCATTGTTACAATATTTTCTCTTATGCCACAACTTATCTGGCGATAAAACATAGGGATAGAAACATATGCCAAAGGTAACGTAACTACTGGCTCATTGTTACAATATTTTCTTTTATGCCACAACTTATCTGGCAATAAAACATAAAGAATAATAGCCGTAGGTAACATAACAATACTAATCGATGCCGTTTCACGCGATCATTCAGTGTACCACAGTCGTTGGAAGAGGATCTAATTTTTTGTAACAACGATATTTTATAAGTCCTAAAAATGGCAAAACGTATAAAAACCTCGGAACTTTTGCTGAAACTAAACAATATTCCAATGGAATGTTCTGATATCGAGGATGAAGATAGTGAATTGGAAGAAAATGAAATACTTTATAGTGAGAATAGTGATAATGAGATTGTAGACCATGAACAAACAAGTTGAGGAGTTCTCGGACAGTGAATTAGAAAGTATTATTATAGATGTTATTATCATAATTATATTGTATTTTTTATAGTTGGCATTAAATAGTTGTAATTCCATAACCTTAAATACTTTTTATAGGATAGTAATAATTTAATAAATAAACAAAATATTCTGTTTTTACATTTTTTTCAGACCAGGTAGGTAGGTTTTTTTTTCGGTAGTTCTAGTGTTAAGTAGACGCATGATGGGTTAAAAGGAAAAAAAAAATCAAATCCACGAAAGAAGTATTGGCTACCTACACGAGAGCCGAATCGAAATTGTTAAGCTTAATTTCTGTCGAGAATTTCGATGAAAAAATTTCAGTAAAATTTCTTTTAAATGCTCTTTTGATGTTATATTTTCTTACTCTTTTTTCGAATTCCCACCATACATGTTCAATGGGATTTATATCAGGTGATTGTGGGGGAGTTACTAACATATGCGAAGTGTCCTATAACAATCACTGGCGCACTATGTTTGCCATGTGTTTTGGGTCGCAGTCTTGTTGGAAATAATTTGTACTTCCAATACCTAAGTTGTCCGCACTTTTTTTTTTGTAAATTTTCCTTTAAAATATTTAAACATAGATGTTTATCCATTATTTTATCTATTATAACTAATTCTCCAACCCCAATTGCAGCAATGTTGCACCTCCACACCATGACGTCTTCTCCCCTATGTTTCACAGTCGGTCGAATATTTTTTGGGTCCAGTTCAGTATTTGCTTTTCGCCATATCTTTTTGCAACCATCTGACTCAAAAATATTAAATTTAGATTCGTCTGAGAATATAACGTTATACAAAAAGTCATTGTTTACACATTTATTTTTCTGCAAATTCCAGTCTCCTGTTTTTATTGACTTCATTGATGAATAGTTTTCGTTGTGCGACGTTACTTTTATATTCTGCTTTATGCAATATTCTTCGAATAGTTTTCGGATATTTTTCACTGTTTTCACGGTCTGATAAAAAATTTATGGTCTGTTTTTCCCTGATATCCAGTTCCGGCCAACACACCATAACACTACCGCCACCAATTTGTCGTTGACGGCTTAAATATTGTTCTTCTTTTCTTAGATCGTGGAAATAGTAATTCCAGCCATCAAAATCGTCCAAATTAAATTTCTTTTCGTCGCTATATATATCACACCCACTTTTTTTTCCACAATATATGATCACGAACTAAAAAACTCTCCTTATGTTGCTTACTTAGAGGAGGTTTTCTTTTTATTTTTTTTTTTTCGTTTAATTTGTTTACTGCTTTGAAAAATTTATATTTAACAAGATTTTGTAAACTGATTCTTTACTAATTTTTGTTTTTAGAAACAATGAATATGGACATATTCTTTGAAATGTCTAGAATAGGTACAATACAAAAAAAAAAAATAATGTATAATTTGTGAAATTAATAAGAAAAAACAAAAAATGAGCGGAAATATACAGTTAATAAGTATTCGTACATCTCCTAATTCTTAAAAAAAAAAAAAAGTTATTAAGGTAGATTGATACGTAGTTTAACAGTAGAAAATTAAAACAAACAGTCAACTAATATTTTGTGGGGTGTCCTTTTGATTTTATAGTTGCTGCAGTCTTTTAGGCATTGAATAAACCAAATTCTCGATGTTATGCGTGGGGATATCTTGTTCCACTCCTTCATAAGAGCATTTTTTAACACGTTGAATGCCACGGAGGTCACCGGTGACCTGCGTGCCCAAATTGATAGAAATATATATAATACTTCTAATTTTTTATTATTATCATCGTTGATGTAGTGGTGTGAAGAAATGAATGCAGTATAAAACATCTGAAAATAGTTTTATTTATACATGAAATATAGTTTTATTATGCGCGCACGTTATGATGAGTCGTATTGAAGCATTCTAAACAAAGAAAGGGTGAACCAGCACAGTCTCCACAATATATCACGACTTTTTTGCTACAGTTTTTTGAAACAATTATTTTTTCTAGCTTCTTTGAATTGTTTTGGTAATAAATTTTGCAAAATCGTTGCTCCGCTCCAGCTTTTCCCGGTATTGCTTTTAATTCATGACGTGGTTTTTTCAGAAAGCTTTCATGTGGAGAAATGGAAACTTGAACTTCATCATCACAACATTTTGTTAAATATTAGGTTGTCAAGTATGAAATGGAGCAAAAAATTCACATAATTGAATTCGATTTTTTTTCCAATAAAAACTTTTTATTTTTAATCAATGTATGCACCCATATTATCGATAAACTTTTGCCATCTTAGAGGTAATTCATTTATTCCTTTGCTATAGAAGCCTGGATCACGGGAGTCGATGAACTCTTGAAACGCCATTTTGACAGTCTGTGCGGAATTGAATTTTTTTCCAGATAAAAAGTTGATTAAATTTTGAAAGAAATGATAGTCAGTGGCGGCAAGGTCTGGCGAGTACGGTGGGTGACGGAGAGTTTCCAATTTCAACTCCTGTAGCTTTGACACGGTCATTCGTGCGGCATGTGGTCGAGCGTTGTCGTGCAGGAGGATTGGAGTCATCCGATTAACTAATTTTGGCTGTTTAATTGCAAGATTTCTCATCATTTCGTCTAGTTGATAACAGTAGACATCCGCCGTGATCGATTGGCCAGATTCCATAAAGCTGTGGTGGATGACACACCTGAGCCAGACCACCAAACAGTGGCCATCAGCTTCTTCTGGTGGATGTCTTGTTTCGGACAGTGTTTTGGTGGTTCATCTTTGTCCAACCATTGCGATGAACGTTTACGATTATCGTATATGATCCATTTTTCATCACACGTAGCAATTCGATTGAGAAATGGTTCGGCTTTGTTGCGAGAAAAAAAGAGAAAGACATGCGTCGAGTCTTCGTTCCTTCTGTGCATCGGTCAATTCATGCGGTATCCACATGTCCAGCTTTTTCACTTTACCGATTTGTGCCAAATGAGAAGATTGTTTGCTTTGATACATTGTACATTAATGATAATTCACGTGCACTTTGGCTGGGATTCGCTTCCACAGTGACTTTCAGGACGACATTATCCACCTAAGTCTTGGGTCGACCACGTGGTTCATTAGACAGGTCGAAATCTTCCGAATAAAATTTTTTAAACCAACGAGCTACAGTCGTGTTTGTAGCCACTTGAATACCGAACACACTATTGATATTGGCGACTGCCTGCCGTGTTGTGGCTCCACGGTGGAACTCATACTTCATCACACACGAATTTCGCTGATTTCCATGGACTCACTTAATCGCCGATTGATGATTTTCTTAGATTATAGTCCACGACCACTTTCGGTTTTTTCACGTAAATACAATTTTTTATGTACAGTGGCCATTTCTGTCGAATGTTTCGTTGAAAGCATCAATACGTCTCTTTTGTCTTCCCATTTTTAAATTGTTATGGCAGATTTTTTTCGCGAGCAATGAGTTCTCCACATTTTAATTTTTTGGATACTACTTCTACTGAATTTCCATGTCGATTTTTCCGTAGGGTACCCACTAAATGTGTATTCTTTGCGATTAATTTTTCTGCCAGATTAACACTCGTGTACCAGTGGTCTGTGCAGACAGTATGCAATATACCCAATATATTTACCCAATATATTTTTACAGAGAGACATTACAATTTCTGACGATATGGTTCCGGCTATTTTATCTCTATTTTTGTTTTTTCCCGTATATATTTGAAAATAATAGGTGTATTCTGCACCACTGTATAATTTAAAAACTTTAATTCCGTATCGATGCCGTTTTTGTTTCAAATATTGTCGAGATATTATGCGGCCTCGAAAGGGCACCACCAATGTTTCGTCCATACATAATATTTCGTCTGGATTGTAGTATTTGAAATTTCTGTTTAATATGTCGATAATGTGAATAATTTTGGATATTTTATTACCAGGATCGTTTTCTTCATTGTTACTAAAATGAATGAACAGTAACAGTAATTCAAATCGATTTCTCGACATCACTGTACTTGGGAATGTCTGATGATATTCTTCATTTCTACTCCAAACAGGTGAATTTTGGGTAATCGCACTAATCCCATCCATATCATTAAGCCAAAAAATCTTTTTATTTCATTTGGATTTGTTTCAATCCATTTATCAAGACGACATGATCGCTGTTCTGATAATATTTTCGCAGCATATATATTTGTTTGGTTTGCAATAATTTCAAATATTTCATTTGAAACAAAAAGACAATAAAATCTATGTGATTCAGTATAGTCAAAAATTTCAGAATGATGTGAATTGATTACCGACGAATTAGAAAATGTGATCTTTGGTTGATTACACGAAGGAATATGACAATTTGTATCACGAACCTCTTGTATATTATTTTCGTCATTATTAGCGTCATTTTCAAATTCGCTTTAACTATCTGATCCGATTCGACGGCGACGTACTGAAGATGGTATTATAAAATCAGACAAACTGCTCGAGGAACTTTTCTCACTATCTGACAACACTCGGCATCGTTTGGAAGGACTTGGCAAAAATATATCGCCAGTTGAATTGCTTGACGCAGAATCTTCATTTGAAATCATAAATTTATGGGCTAACTAAAACATTAAATAGAAGATACGAAATGCAAATTTTGTGTAGTATATAAAAGAAAAATAGAGGTTCTTACCTGATTGTTTAACACTCTCGAAAAGAATAAAACCGTGAAACTATTACTGAACAACGCGAAGAATCATAAAAAACAAATGAGATAATTGACAATTGCATATTTTCAATCGTCAATTGAGCCTTTCAGTGCACACATCGATTAATTCCATAAAACAAAAAGTTGAGAAATGCGATGAAGTAATGTATATTGTTTTTTAAAATTCCTGTTATAATATAAATTCAAATATATAATGTAGAATGGCTTCCGGTTCCGGTGAGAGAGTGAGTGGCAGGTGTGAGTGAGTGTGTTCAAAATCTTGGGGAAAAAGGGGGTAAAAGAGGAGAGTGGAACTAGGGAATTGTTGTAGGGAGGGTGAGAGAATAGGGGTGGTGTGGTGGTGTATAAGGGAGAGCGGCGGGAAGTTGTTGTTAGGGGGAAATAGACGGGAAAAGATTAAAGAGGTTAGGTTTAGAGAAGATAATCTGCGATGGGAGGGCAGGGTGAGGAAGGAGTCTAAAGACAATTGAAGAGAGCTATCGAGTGTGGAGGCGGGAAAGGAGTGGCGCTTTGGTCGCAAAGGACAGAAGAAAAGCGTGATCGGTTACGTAGTCGGGAAAGGAAGCAAGACGGGTGGAATATGGAGGAGATGGAGGGGGTAGGGATGGCGGTAGAGTGTGTGGAGAGAGTAGGTACAGAAAGAAAAAGCGGGCCAGAGGAGGGAAAAAGGAAGGTGGGAAGACCAAGAAAGGTGGAGGAGCTAAAGAAAGAGAGGAGAGGTAGCACGGGAAGTTTGGATGAGTTTTTAAAAAGGAAGAGGAAGGGGCAGGAAGAGGTAGAAATGGAAAGGGGCGAGAGAGGGGTCTTGAAAAGGAGTAGGAAAGTAGGGCGATCGCGGAAGGAAGGAGGGGAACAAGAAATAGAGGGATGGGGCATGATAATGGAGGAAGAATTAAGAAAGGTGAGAGAAAGATTTGAGAAGGAGATGGAAAAGTTGAGGTTGGAAATGATGGAGGAACGAAGGGAATGGAGAGAGGAGAAGAGGAGAATGGTGGAGAGGATAGAGAGGCTGGAAAAGAGGGAAAGTAATCGGGAAGGGAGAAGAGGGGATGAAAGTAAGGGGAGTGGTGGGGACGGGGGAAAGGAGGAGAAGGGCCGCAAAGGGCAGGAAGGAGAGGTAGCGGAGAAGATAAATAGTATAGGGAGAAAGCTGGAGATGAAGGAAAGGGAGGAGAGGAGGAATAATATAGTAATACGAAATTTAGAGGGTGGTGAAGAGGAGCTGGGAGAGAAGGTAAGGGGGGTGATGAAGGATATTGGGGTGGAAGCGTCAATAGAATGGGTTAGGAAGGTAGGAAGAAAGGGGAGGGGGGGAGAGGGGATGGTGGTAGCGAGACTGGGGAGCAAGGAGCAGAAAAGGCAGGTAATGCAAAAAAGGAGAGGTCTTTGGGGGAGGGAGGTAAGAATAGAAGATGATCTGACATGGGAGGAGAGGAGGATGAAGTGGAGGTTAGAAAGAATTGCGGATGAGGAAAGAAGGAGGGGAAGTAGTGTCTGGATTGGATATGGGAAGATAAGGATAGACGGTAAGTAGTGGAAGTGGGACGAGGAGGAATGGAGGCTAAAGGATTGGAAGTGGGTGACTAGGAAGGAAGCGACGGGAAAGGGGGAAGGCATACGGGTGGGGGGAAGGGAGAGAGGATAGAGGGGGATGGGGTAAAGGAGAAAGGAAAAGAGGGGTGGTGAAGGCAAAGGGTGAGGGAAAGGGGGAAGGTTATGGTGAGGGGAGTGGAGGAGGATGAGGCGCGGGGAAGTAGGAAGGCAGGAGAACAGGAAGGAAGATGGAAAGCAGAATTCTGGAACGTGGAGGGGATAAGAAACAAGGGGATCAAGTTCTGGGAGGAAATAAGGAAGTGGGAAGTGATAGTGTTGGTAGAAACGTGGGTGGACGAGAGGGGATGGGACAGAGTGAGAGGAAGGTTGCCGAAGGGTTATAGGTGGGAGAAACAGCTGGCGAAGAGAAAGAATAGAAAGGGGAGACCAATGGGAGGGATTCTGATAGGGGTCAAAGAGGAGAGTGATGTGACGGTGATGTCGGTGGCAGAGGAAAGAGAAGAAGGGGTGTTGGCAGTAGAGGTAAGGAGGGGCGAAGAGAAGTGGAGAATAGTGGGGGTATATGTGAAGGGAGATACAGAGAGAAAGCTGGAAGTCTTGAAGGAGTGGATGGAGGAACAGAAGGAAGAACAATGGACGCTGATAGGGGGGGACTTTAATGCAAGGACAGGGGTACTAGGTGGAGGAAGGTGGGGAGGGGAGGAGGAGGAGGAGGAGGGAGGAAGAAGGTCAAAAGATGGTAAGGTTAATGAAGATGGGAGAAAGTTGGTGGAGGGAATTGAAAAAGTGGGATGGAGCATACTGAATGGGGATATAGAAGGGGATAGGGAAGGGGAGTTCACGTATACCGGTGGGAGAGGGCAGTCAGTGATAGATTACATAATAGGGGAGGCGAGGGTTAGGGAAAGGGTGGTAAGGATGGAGGTGGGGGAGAACGTGGAATCCGACCATCACCCGCTGTTAGTGTCGCTGGATGGAAAGGGAAAGAGGACAGGAAAAGCAGAAGGGATAAGGGGGAGCGAGAAGATTGCGAACTGGTCGGAGAGAGGTGGGGAAAGGATTAGAGAAAGGATAGAGTGGGAATGTAGTGGGGATAGGGGAGTAGAGGAAGAATTGGGGAGGAAAGTAAGGCAGATAGGGACGGAGTTAAGAGAGGGGGCAAAGGAGAGTAAGGGAAAGGAAAGGAAAGGCTGGTGGGATGAAGAATGTGAAGAGAAGAGGAGAGAGGCAAGGAGAAGGTTGAGGAAGTGGAGAAAGGGAGGGGAGGGAGGGGAAGGTTACAGGGAAGCAAGAGCGAAGTACAAGCGGATATGCAGGGAAAAGAAGGAAAGGGAGAACGAGAGATGGGTGAAGGAGGCGCAAGAGGCGAGGACAGAAAAGGAGGTGTGGAGAATAGGAAACAGGGAAAGGAAAAGGGGTAAAGGGGTGAAGGATGGAATAGAGATGAAAGAATGGAGGGAGTATTTCATGAGGTTGCTAGGAGGGGCGGAGGGGAGAGTGTTAATAGGGAGCGGGGAAGGGAGGGAAGAGGATGAGGAGCCAGAGATAAGTAGGGAAGAAGTGACGAGGGCGATAGGTATATTGAAAGAGGGGAAGGTTGCGGGGGAGGATGGGGTGCCCAGCGAGGTATGGAAATATGGTGGGGGGAGGGTGGCAGAGTGGGTATGGGAGGTATGTGGTAGAGTGTGGAGAGGAGAGGGGATGGCCAGAGGGGTGGAAGGAAGGGGTTATAACGCCAATTGTGAAAAAGGGGGCGGGAGATAGGGTGGAAGAGTATAGAGGGGTTACGCTAATGCCGACGATATATAAGGTATATGTGGGGGTGTTAACAGAAAGGTTAAGAGAGGAGGTAGAGACGAAGGGGATGGTACCACCGAATCAAACAGGGTTCAGAAAGGGAATGGGAGTGATGGACAACATTTACGTAATAAATTATTTAGTGAATAGGCAGCTGGAAAGGAAGGGCGGGCGGGTAGTGGCTACATTTCTGGACCTAAAGGCGGCATTTGACTCGGTGGATAGGAAGGTGCTGTTTGAAGCGATGTGGGAAAGGGGGGTGAGGGAGGGACTAAGGAGGAGGGTAGAGGAGATTTACAGGGAGACGAGGAGTAAGGTGAGGGTGGGGGGAGAGTAGGGGAGTTTTTGGACGGCGAGGGGGGTGAGGCAGGGATGTCCGTTGAGTCCGTGTCTCTTCAACCTGGTTATAGCGGATGTAGAGGAGAAGCTAAGGAAAGGGGGATGGGGGGGGAATAAAGCTGGGGGAGGAGAAGGTGTTCTGTTTGGCGTATGCGGACGACATGGTGTTGTTGGCGGAAAGCGAGGAGAGGATGGTGCACATGCTGGGGAAGATGGAGGGTATCCTAGACAAGAAAAAGCTGGAGGTGAATGTGGAGAAGACGAAGGTGATGAGATTCAGAAAGGGGGGGGAGAATGGCGGAGGTGAAGTGGAGATGGAAGGGAAAGAGAATCGAGGAGTTGAAGGAATTTTCATACTTAGGGTATAAAATGCAGAAGAATGGGAATCAGGAGGCGCATGTGAGGGAAAGAATCAGGAAGGCGGGGGCATTGGTTAGGCAGGTTTGGGGAATAGGGAAAAGAAGGTTTGCAGGGGATTGGGAGAGGAGAATATGGCTGTATGAGAGATTGGTAGGGACGGTGATGGAGTATGGAGCGGAGATATGGGGGTGGAGGGAGCGGAAGGAAGTGGAAGCGATGCAGGAGAGGTGGATAAGGTGGACACTGGGGGTAGACTGGTGTACTCCGGGTTATTTGATAAGGGAGGAGATAAAAAAGGACAAATTTAGGATAGGGACTGGGAGAAGGGCGGTGAATTTTGAGAGGAAATTGGAGGAGGGAAGGGGTGGGGTACTGGCGAGAAAATGCTGGGAGGAAATGAAGAGGAGGATAGCGGAGGGAAAGGGATTATCGGGATGGGAGGAGGAGAGAAGGAAATTCTGGGAAGAGAGGGGCAATGATATAAAGGAAATGGAGGAAAGGAGAAGGGAGGGGCAGGGAGTGTATGATGGTTGGGAACAAAGGGACAGGGAGTTGCAGAGGGAGGAAAGAGAGGAAAGGATTAGAGGGGGGAGGTATAATAGGTGGTATAAGGAGGTGAGAGGAGAAGAGGTACCTGGGTATCTGAGGAAGGGATGGGGGGAGAGTAGGTGGAGGAGGGTGGTGAGATTCAGGATGAATAATGAGATGAGAGGGGTAAGGTACTGGGAGGCGGAGGAGAAGAGGAGGTGTAGGATGTGTTGGGAGGGTGAGGAAACGTGGAAGCATGTGTTGGGAGAATGTAGGATAAATGAGGATGGGGAAAGTTGGTGGGGGAAAATGAGGGAGGTGTTAGAGCAAGGAGGGGAAGGTGAGTGGTGGATGAGGGAGCTGGAAAAGAAGAGAGGGGAGGAAAGGACGAGGGAGAACGGGGGAAGGGAAGAATGGGAGTGTGAATCGGAAAGGAGGTGAATGTATGCATGTGTGTGGAACCGGAAGCCCATGGTCAGGGAACTAGAGCTCTCTCTCTCTCTCTAGGATAGTAAATTTAGTTTAGCGATAAAATTATTAGTTGTTAAATTAGGTTAAGTTGTTATTTGACTAATAGATTATATTAAGTTGACTAGTAAGTAAGATAGTTTTAAGTTAGTCATAAGGTAGATTTAGATAGATGTAAGTGGATGTAAATATGGTCATGGGTGTGGTGGCTAGGGGGGGGTGAGGAGGAGATTGTAAAAGGATTGTAAGAGGTTTGGGTACGCTCCTCGGAAAAGCGCCTTCAAACCCCAAGGGGAAGAATAAAAAATATCTATCTATCTATATAATGTAGAATGCATAAATACAGATATAGCTTTCATTTAACGGTATATAAAATTAATAAGAAAGAATAGCCAAAAAATAATCGTCAGTAATGTTACAGTTTTTATGTGACTGGTGGAGTTAATCGATTGGCAACTGAAAAAAGTAATAAAGTTAAATTCAGTCTTTAAATTTTTAAGTTTTTTATTACAGAAAAAGTTAGTTATTATATATTTTTATTACAGCTTTTCCATAAAAATGAATGTTGACAGTTCTGTTATATTTTTTTTTAATTAATTATACTTTGGGATAATTCAGCAATATTATAAATAACGTCTTCTTCATCAGCTGTATGTGAGGATTCGTTATTTCGATTTGTTGTCAAGTTTTTATAGTAATTATGTTTAATAGGAGGAATGAATTTTAGCAGGTCCATCGTGTCTCTCCATTTTTCCCTTGTCACAGTTCTACCTTTAGGATATAATAAAGACTGACCTATATTTTTCAAACTTTGCGGTCTACCTACTACAGATTTTCTTATATTAATGGCTTTAAATTCTGTATTTTCATTATAGTTACATTTGAATTGTATGAGATGGATTTTGGACCTTTCTAACTTTATCCAGCGTATTTTAAGCCAATTTACTGGAAGCCCTGTGACGGTTACTTTTCTGTTAATGGTTGATTGTTCTAAAGGTTTTGTTGACAAAAAATCTTGGTGGGTCATTTGGATTAGATGAAATGGCGTTTTCTTTTTACATGTTTTGATTATATTGTACCAATCATTTGGTGAAAAACTGTTTTGATTTTTTTTCGCACGTGACTCAATAATGGAAAAATCTGAGTCATTGGGCAAATAGCTGTGTCCACTTACCAAAAATTTCATTTCAATTGACTCAGCTCTGATTTCCGTACTTTGAACAAGTTTCAATAAACTTAAGACAGTTTTAATATTTCTGTTTTGCCCGGTACACGAATCCGAATATGTTATTATTTTTTAGAAGTTTGTAGCGTAAGTCTTTATGTACTTTATTAGACAAGATGAAATTTCTTGAAACCCACGAGATCCTTCAGTTTCTGGCCAAACAAACATGTGGCTTATATTTTTACTGAATTCATGACATTCAAAATTATAAACATATAAATTTCGCTTATAATAAGCTACGGATGTGGTCAGCTTGGGAAAGGCTAAAGCTTTTTCCAAATCAAAAGAAAATACGAAAATTTTTTCTGATGTTGCCATTCGATCGACAGCCATTTGACTGCGAGCCCGTTCAGCCTCTTCTAAGTGAGTTTCCTTTTCAATTTCTGCCGTCTTAATTCCCTCACCGTCTGAAGATTGAATTTTTATTTGAAAAGCATCACAAGTTTGACACGTATCCTTTGATGGTTGTTTAAAATGTAAATTAAATTTTGTAGAGAACACATTATAGTAATATTTTTCTTTCACTGGTACTACATTTTCCTTTTCACATTCTATGACGTATAGTTCATACATCTTAATATTTAAGTCAGGATTTAAATATTGTCGTCTTGGATTATGAGCTCTGGTGTAGTGACTACTGTAGGCTGGAAATGACTTTATATGTTTTATAACATTTGTATCATCTATTTTATTGCTTGCAATACGGTCTTTGAACTGATCAACCAAAGATGCAACTTGTTCTTTAGAACAACAATCGTATATCCGCCCGTCACTCACCTGATAAGTGTCTCTAAAATATTTTTTGCAAACGGGAATATCAAGTCTCTCTTTTCGAAAGTAATATGTAAAAGAATATGATCTTCGTTCTTTAGTTTCATTCGTGGGGCGCCTTCTTTTTATTTCGTTAACTTTGATACAACCTCTTAAGAAAATATTTTGATCAAGTTGACTATGTAAACTATAAAACGCCTTCATGGCAGCCTCTCTCTCATCCGAAATAATTTTTTGGTTGCATTTTTGACGGCATCTGCATTGTATATCGACAAATGTTTTTGCAGGTATTAAATTTCCTCCCCTATTCCTGTATGCCAAACCTTTTGTTTTGTTATGCTTTTGTAAATTTCGTGTTCATTTATCAGGATTACGACTTCTTTTCCTCCCGATCAATGTGTTTGTTGGGTTTGTACTGTTGCAACTAGATGAATCCGAGGAAAACGATAAACGTCTTCTTGGACCAGACTTTCTGTTGATAAATTGCATTGAAGAATCATCACTGTTTTCCTCACCCACATTGTTATTAGTCTCACTCATCTTGATTATAACGGTATAATATTTATTTCTTTAAAAACAATCTGGGAGTAATGTTGAAAAGACCAAGAAAATATGTAGTCCATGTAATATTGGTAAAGTATACACAGTAACATTCAGCGTGCGAGATCACTGTTATACTAACTACCGTTTGCATTGCGCTTCTTTTTATCTGTTTGCCGATGCGATTTTATTACCAATATTATTATTGAGAGGGAGAAAGCATCTTCGGTTGTTTAAAAACAAAAAAACGTTGATGTACGGCCGGAACAGATACAGCGTTACTGAAACGATTTACATTAGAGTATGGAGTTAATCAAAATGGCTTTTGAAATAAATTACTTATTATTCAATGGCCAAAAAAATTTTGCCATTTAATGGTGCTAATCTTTATTATTCAGGAAAGTTATTATAAATATAAAAAGTTATGACTATACCAAGTGCTTTGACACTTAAATTTAAGATTTTTCAAAATGTGGAGTTAATCGATGTGTGCACTGAGCAATTCAATTATAGAGATATTTTTAGAAGTCGCGCGAAAACCACCGGTGACCCCCGTCACAATTAACACTATGCTGTCCGCACGTCTAATCTAGATTTTTTCGTGTCGCCCCGATAGAACTCACTTACATAATTTCGCTTATCGCCGACGGTTTTGTGAGATTCTTGTATACTAATCTTATCGTCAGTTCCCATCTCTCAATCCTGTCCCTTTATTTTCTCGAAATTGTGAGGATATACATATGTAAATAAGTAAAAGATTTTTTTGTATTATAATATGTTTATCTATTTATTTATATTTTGTTGGATACTTAGTATTTATCTTTTAAATGAAATGAAGCAAAGCAATCTCCAAGATGAAGTGCAACTCCACAAGATTTACACATTAAATTAGTTCTCCTAATTTTTTTGTTTTTATAACACACATGACACCTTATGCGTTTTCGGTTGTTGGTTTCTGAAATACGTATTAGCTGGTGTTCCTTTATGTGGCCGGAAAGTCTGTTGATCGATTCACGACTGGAAGCACGCGATGTATTCGGGACCTCCAAGTTCTCTTCACCAATAGGTGAATGATTTTTTATCCACGATTCGCATATTTTTAATAAAAAATCATGAAAGTGGAGTTTGTTGGAATCTGTATTATAATGTTGTTGCAGTACGAACGCGTTGTATAAAACGCAATCAAAGAGGTATAAACGCCATTTTTTTTGACCATTTCATGGTTTTCCGGTATATAAGATAATAGCTCAGAAATTGATCAACTCGATCTACTCCCTTCATATATTTATTGTAATCCAAAATAGATGTGGGTTTTTTAATCGTACAATTGGTTTTTCTGCATTTTTTGCTGTGTCAACTAAATTGACATTGTGTATGGTAGAAATTGTTCTTATTATTTTCGTCTTTGATACTTTCCATACTCAGCGGCATCACATGAAGAGCGACTATGGTCGCCCGTAGCAGCGAAAGGGTTAAATATGGTGATGTTTCCAGGATGAATGGTTTTAGATGCTCTGTGCGTGTAATCGTGTAACCGCAGATAGCGAATTCATCTGTTTTGATCAAGGCGAATGTAATGTCTTTAGTTGTTAAGGTGTATAATGTGGGTCCTTTAGTCGGTCCGTTCGTCGTGAATTTTGTAGCTGGCCCTTCGTAGAGCACATCATAATTATTTAATCCATAACTGTCCAGTGGGTAACACTTCCCAGTAATTTTCGTTTTTGTCTGCGTCCAAGCATGCTTCATCATCGTAGGTACACACGACACCGGAGCGGAGATGAATCTGGTTCGTTTTAGCGGTGATCGCCGCATAGAAGTCCCGTAGGGTGATCTCTACAGACGCTTGTACAATAACGTCATCCCAGGTCCCGTAGGGGTCGCTGTACTGTGAACCTTTGCACGTGCCATCGGTGCTTACGGTTCCACAGATAGTGAGACTCCGCAGACGCGTATTATTCCTCTTCAATTCTGTTACGTAGGCGACAGGTCCTAACGCTAGACTTTCTGTTATGTGTGCCTGCTGACATAACTGCTTCGTAAGTGGATGCGTGTATTCTCGCTAGCCATTATGGATTATTGAAACGTGGGAGTGCATTCCGCAGTTGTACATAGTACGGTCGACCTTACTTTACATTGTATCACCTTTATCAAATGATACTCGGCTGCTTGTAGTAACTGTATGTAGATATCCTGATTGGTCGGGCGAATATTTGGTGTTTCGCACTCTGAGATGTCCAGGAGTGAGAACGTGATGACATTGAGTGAGGGCCCGGCACAATCGTAGCCTATGAGCCCCTCTGTCAACTTCACTAATGTAAGTATTAATATCACTATCATCTTTCTGGTTTAAACGTCTTACAGAAAAGTTCGTACGTGTGGCTGCTTAGGTGTCTTATGAGCGAATGACGCTCGGAGTTGGAAGTCGCTGCTTATATTCTACTTATCGGCTATTACCTTATTGGCTGTCGTCATGGACTCCGTCCGCTACTCTAGTGCCATGCTGCGCGACAACAACCGTTGGTCGGTAAAGTGGAGTCCTTGATAAAGGCTTCGTGGACTTATCTTACGTTCGTTTAAGCTTGGACTTATCTCTAGTTTTAACCTATTCGCATGGATCGTGCGAATGCCCGCTGACGTGCTTATTTTTACATTGATTTTTCCTAATATTTCCATGATTTGGTACGGTCCCACGTACTGATCATCTAACTTATTCTTATGCTTACCCTTTAGGAGATAAACAAAGCCGCCCTTCAGGAATTCTACTGCTATTTGTTTTCTGGCGTAATATATTTTAGATTTGGCCTTTGCGGCGTCTAAATTTTCTTTCGCAGCTTCCTGCGACCTTGTATATTGCTCATTTGTAAATTGATCGTTGCTTGTAAATGCTCATTTGTATGTAACATCGTTCGGTGTTCCGCGATCTGGCCGTATACGAGCTCATGAAGCGTAAAGCGTGTGCCTTCGTGAATACTGGTATTATATGAGAACATCGCCAAATCAACCCAATCGTCCCATTCTTCATTATTTTTTATAAAGTGTTTTAGGAATTCGGCCAACACGTGATGCGACCGTTCTATGGATCCGTTCGATTGGGGATGATAGGCGGTGGTCTGATATTGATTAATTTTGAACTTTTTTTCGCGGCTGCTTTCATTAGTTCAGATAGGAAAGCAGTTCCTTGATCAGTTAATATGCCCTTCGGGCTTCCAAATCTACAGATAATATTCTTTATGAACCCGTCGGCTACCTCGATCGAGGAGGCTTGCTGTAATGGTACTCCTATTGAATATTTAGTTCAAAAGATCCTATATAGTTCATATGTAATTGTTCCCTGCTTTAGAAGTGGGCATAGGTCCCACTATATTTTTGAGACTTTATTGTTACATTGAGACTTTATCGAAGGTTCTCCTTGGTGTATCAGTGAGAGTCATTGGTTTTTTTGCCTCGTAAGCTTCCTCGTCTGGCAGCTTCGACAGTTTTGTATATATGTTTGTATTTCCGCTTTGAGATTCGGCCAGTAGTACTTTTGTTTTATCCTCCAGTATGTCTTGCTCACTCATTTATGTCCTTCAATAGGGGTGGAGTGATTGTCATGTATAATCTGTATCCGTTCGATTTCTCGAGATGTGGTTATCTCTTGTTTTAGAATTATAATTTTAGTTTCGAGACCCGAGAAGATTGAACGAATTTTGCGCTTAATGTCGTGCCAAGGTATATCGCCTATGGGCCCTTTGGCAATACCTATAGTTTTTAGATTTAGTTCAATGGCCGCGTCAAGGAGAGAATGTATTGCTTCGTCCATCGTTTCCATTTGAATGACTATGGATGTTCTCTCCTGGACGAGTAACGCGATAAAATACCGATTGTCTCTCTTAGTGACTTTTACTCTGCCAAGAGTAACATTAGAAATATTCGGGAGCTTTTTGTTCTCGGCTAGTTCTTTGGCCCCTTTGTCTATGGGTGTGCCTGATTTAATTTTAAAATAAGCGATATGTCCATTGTGCATAATTATTATATCTTTTATCTCCACTATGTTACTGTCGTGTCATGAGTAATCTGGTTCGTCCTCGTCCGTATCGTCGGTCTTGTCATCGGTGTTCATGTTAGGGTTTTCAGTTACAGTCTCGAGAGGCCCTTCCTCCGGTGTTTGTATATCTTGCGTGCGACGTTTCTTATTACGCGGCGTGTATAATTCATCATCATTAGAGCTTGTCCCAGCTATCGAGAGGACCTGTTTATTTAACCCTTTTAGTGACGGGCGAAAAAGAGATGCCTATGCGAGAATAACCGGGCGAATTTCATGGTTTTACTAGGGTTTGGGAAACGGCTCATAAAAACCAAACAAAATACAATACACTGCTTTTTGAATTATGTAAATATTAAAGACGAAATAGAGAACAAAACAATGACACTTATTTTTCTATATTCATTGAATATTATATAATATATTATTATTCATTGGCTACGGTAACTTCACTGAAATTGTTTAGTGCATCCTCAATATCGTTTCCTTGATCTGGTTCGTTATCACTCGCTTCACTATCACTATATATTCTACGTGGATGCCGATCAGTTGGTGCCACGATTTCTTCATCGTCACTATATGATAGATCCATCTGGTCAACCATTCGGACTAATTACGCTTCATCCATGACGGTGTATTTTTTATAAAAAAGGTTGGTGGCAAAATTTTATAAATCCTGTCTTGGTAATTGTTGGTTTGTCAAAAACAAAAATGTTGGACACAAGCGGGAAACATCGGTAATAACAAAAATGACGTTTTCAAACTGTCACTGGGACGAAACGAAATATACTGCTCACGACAATGATCGAGGAAAAACTAATTGATTCTACGTCTCGCTGTGTCAATGAGATCTTATTTCGTGAGAGTCTTCAAACAGTTGTTTATAAAGCACTGTCGACAGGTTTCGATAAGGGCACAACGCCACGGCGATTCACGCTGCAGATCGGATGTCACCTGAGTGGCGACCATCGGTGTTTATGTTCGATTTCGTTGGCTCCAAGCGATAGTAAATAGTTGTCGTCCAAAAAGAGTTAAAACGAAAAACTAATTTTTTAATTCTCTCGTAATGAAATTAGATCATTTATAACGTATTATAAATTTATTTTGAGATAGAGTTCTCCCGCAATACGAATAGTAGTAAAGCGCTACAAGGCGCGAGCCGATATATCGGCCTCCGGCACTAAAAGGGTTAACCCATTTGCATCATCACTCTACTTAAGCTGCCGCACTGAAAAATCAGTGATGTTCAACTTACGACTGGCTCGTATCATCGCGCGTAGTCGGTCTTATGTGCAGTAAACGACATCCAAATTGTTCGCGGAGTTTATTAAAACTGTACTGTGTAAAACGATTGATACATAATGTTACATCGCAAATATCGCATTTTTTATGAAAAAGGTAAGAAACAAATGTTATTTTATAAACAGAATATAATTATTTAAATTAAAATAAGAACTTGAACGAATTACTTCTCGTGGTATTCCTTAACCCTTTCGCTACGGGCGGGTTCTCCGCCGCGGTACTTCCGCTGAACGGAGAGTGTTCAGTTTTTGACTGAAAAAATTTTTCTCCAAAGGGTATTTATAAATAAAGGGTATTCCAGGGTATTTATAACGTCTTAGCATGCGCTCTTTAATTTACAGTATGAGAGGAAATAATATGCAATGTAGTAAAATAATATGGTGCGTATGAAATGTCGGATTCTCTTTACATGCGGACGTTTGTCTCCCTGTTTTCGTTATACTTTTGTCTTTGGCATAACCTCATTCATAGTCGTATTGTCCATTGCCAGAGACTCATTTCAGCAAAATAGGTTTTCTCGAAGGTCTTCCCTTTTGTTATTTCTTTTGAGTTTATTGCCGATATGAATTCTGCCGACATTCGCGTCATTTTCTTATATGAGTACAAACTTGGTAATAGTGCTGCAAAAGCTGCACGCAACATAAACCAAGCGTTTGGGGAGAATACGGTTAACGATCGGAAAGTGCAGCGTTGGTTCGAAAAATTTCGGACTGGCGATTTTTCACTGCAAAATGAGCCGCGCGGAAGACCCAAAACGTCTGTGAAGAATGATGACCTGAAGGCTCTAGTGGAAGCGGATCCAGCCGTATCCACGAGGGAACTTGCTATCAGGATGAAAGTTGACCATACAACGATATTGAGACACCTTTCTGAGATTGGCAAGGTTAAGAAGATGGACAAGTGGGTACCGCACGCACTGACAGAGCGAAATAAGCTGGATCGGTTAAACGTATGCTCATCATTGCTAACCCGATTTCACCGAGAGCCATTTTTCAATCGGATCATTACGTGTGACGAAAAATGGGTTCTTTATGACAATAGAAAGAGGTGTGCTCGGTGGATTGAGAAGGATGAGGTTTGTGCCCATACTCCAAGGCCATCGCTTCATCCACGGAAGATTTTGATCACAGTTTGGTGGAACGCGGCTGGGGTAATCCATTATTCGTTCCTTCGACCTGGGGAGACAATTACGGCCGAAAAGTACTTCCAGTACATTGATGAGATGCACGATAAGTTAAAAATTGTACGCCCATCGCTTGTGAATCGGCATGGCCCGCTACTGCTCCATGACAACGCTCGGCCGCATACATCGCACAAAACAATTGCGAAACTGAACGAACTGGAATATGAAGTTTTGCAGCATCCACCATATTCACCGGATCTCTCGCCGACCGATTTTCATTTTTTCAAGCATTTAGAGCTGTTTTTAAGGGGCAAACACTATGAAAATGAAGACAGTCTAAAAAACTCGATATCAGAGTTTATTAATTCTAAAGACCAAAATTTTTTTAAGACAGGCATCTACGCTTTAAAATCTCGTTGGGAGGAGTGTATTGAAGCGAATGGAGCATACTTTGATTGAATAAACAGCTTTTGAAGAAAGATATGCAGTTTTATACAATCACTTAAGAATCCGACATTTCATACACACCAACCTAATATAACATGATATAATATAATTGTATGATTATAATGGCCTTTACTAATGTAACTGCGTATGAAATTTTTTTAAACACGGTGTTACACACACAGGCCAACATTGCAAATTTGGCACTAATATTGCGATCTCTTTCTCTTGTCATTTCTTGAACACACTACGCACTTTCGCAGCTGATTCTTCGGTTTTGGATTTTCATTTGTATATAGCGACGGAACGTGTCTTCCGGTGAGACGAAGTGGATTTGTTTCTCCTGATTTATTTGCAATGGTATTCTTATTGTCAGATTGATAATGACTTAAAAGTTGACGAATTAACTCTAGGTGAAAGCTTGCCATCGATATTTGTTTTCCAGTTTTTAACTTATATAGGCAATAAGCGTTCCAAACGAATATGTCAATTAAATGAAAAAAAATATTTTTCGTACGATTTCAACGCTTCGCGTTGTGAGTGAATGGTGCTGATAACTATATCTGTTTTATCCACAGTTCCCATTAATTTATTATAATCAACAACACACTTTGGTTTCATAATCACTTCTCGAGTCCGGTAATGAGGTTTCGTTACAACAAATTCTTCGCTATAGAAAGAGGATAGCATGTATACTTCTCTTTTATCAAACCATTCCATCACTAATAAATACCTCGAGGAACGAAAACTCGCTTTACCAGTTTTTAATTTATTTTGGATAACAGGCATGCCTTTTCGCCTTTTACGTACCGTTCCACAAGCGTTAGTTAGATTATGATGCAAAAGAATAAAAAGTGCGGGGCTTGTATATCCATTGTCTACGTATAACGTATGGCCTTTGCCTAAATAAGGTTTTAGTAATTCCATTACTATGTTTCCTGACTTCCCAATAAATTCATTTATGCAGTTTACAGTAGTTAATGAGCCATTATAAATAATGAAATCCTGCACAAATTCAGATTGGGTATCACATAAAACAAATGATTTTATTCCAAATCTGTTTCTCTTAGAGGGTATGTATTGCTTAAACGATAACCTTCCTTTATACAAGAGTAAGCTTTCGTCAAGACATAGATTTTGAAAAGGATAAAATGCCTCCTGAAAACGTTGTCGCAGCTTATCACAAATTTCTCTTATTTTATATAATTTATCGACATCTGCAGTCACAATGTTCGTATTAAAATGCAAAATTTTTAACAAATATAAAAACCGATCCCTACTTATGACCTCTCCAAAAATGTTGCTCCTCAAAAGTTTGTCGTTAGACCAATATTCAGAATATGTTAGTTTTTTATTTCGCGACATCAATAATTTGAGGACGAGAAAGCAATAACATTTCTGGGAGAGAAGTATTTTGGGAATTTATTGTATTATGATTCTTATCAAGGCTACTGCGATAGCTGTTTGTCGTGTGGACAATGAAATTTATAAAATCTTCAGAGCAGAACAATTGAAAATAGTCTAAAATCGGCCCCAAATAGCTAATTGATGCCTTTATTCTGGAATGCTTGGAATTGAATTTATGGAAAGTCGGTCGGAATAAGTCTTCGGCCCATGCAATGTCTGTGAGATCTTATTCAGATTTAGATGAACTGTCTTCTTCGTATTCAGATGTGCTGGATCTCATTTCTCGAAATATTTTATTATTTCTCTGAGGTCTCTCTCTTGCCAAATTTGAATTTATCTCATCAGCTTCTGACAGATCCGAATAATTCTGGTTTTCGTCAATACGTCTTTTTTTGTTATTATTTGTCGTCATTTTAGGGGTGAGATAAAATCTGTTCAGAAATAAATAATCTAAATAAAGTTAAACAAAATTGAAAAACAATAAGGCATACCTATTTATCCGTTGTTGGTGGAAAAATAAGGTGAATTATCTTTCTGCAGTAAGCAGTGACTTTATTCGCTACGAACGATCGAACAGTTACCTCGAGACTGATTTTCGAGGCATATCGGTTGCTAAGCATTCAGTCATTTTGGCTCTCAGAAACAAATGATGCTAAACAAATATTATTAGTGCATGCCCAGTGTGAGATATTTTTACAGAACGGTTAGTCGCCCGCAATACCTCAGTGGCGTGTTATGGAGGGCCACTATAGAGGGCCGTAGTACCTCAGTGGCATTTTATGGAAGATCACTATAGTGGCCCGTGGTAGCGAAAGGGTTAAAATGGTCAATACATAATGTTACATCGTAAATTTGGCATTTAAAGACAGTTTAACTTCGAATTGACTTGGATAAGCATGCAACGCATCGTTTTAACGTTTTACGCCCCTTTGCTAAGGTTTCAGGTATCCGTACAGGAAAATGCCTGCCAGTATATCGTATTATGGAATCGTTGATGGGTGCTTCATTTACTTTTATATTGGGTAAATATTTCTGAATAATTTCTTCGGCTAATAGCTGTTTATAAACATGAAACGCTAGATCTTTTTTATGATTTTTAAAAATCATATAACTATTCAGTAACATCATGTCTATAAAATAAAAAAATATTTTCTTATAGGCATTTTTACTTCTTCGCATAGTGTGAAATTTACTTAATATTTGGTCGCCTACACCAACTTCACCCATATATTGATTATAATCTATTATTGCGGTTGATTTTAAACTCCTTCGTCCGGTATATCGGTTTATTTTTCCCGTTTCAGCAAAATCTAAGCCATGCATAGTCGTTAGTAAAACGACATCTTTTTCATCCTTCCATTTTATCGCCGCTATGTCTCTTGTAGAAAATACAACAGCTTCTCTCTTTTGCAATTGTTGTGATTTCAGTTCCCGAGGCATTTGTTTCCTGTTCATTCTCGCGGTTCCACATACATTCGTTTTCATATTGTGTAATTCTCGATATAAGGTCGCTGAACTGTACCAATTATCCATAAATAAGCAGTAACCTTTGTGCAATAACTGATGTACGTATATAAGAAACTTATAGACGAAATGTTATCACAAGTGATCAAACATGGTCTGTTGCATCTGAAGAATATTTAGCAACTGGTCATAAGAAACAGTCGTACGTTCGCGGATTATTCCGCGCTTGGTGATAACTGACAGTCGCAAGTTTGCGGAATATTCCGCGCTTGGATGCAAATGGGTTAATATGCTACACAACGCGATCATCGTTTTCAGATCATGCCTCTCAATTGCACAATAGGCCAAAACATTTAACTTCCTTATTGGTGTTCTCGTAAACAGTTCCTCCGGATATAATCGGATCATTTGCCGCGCTCTTTTGCATGCTTTAATAAATGAAGATAAGGGCATGTTTTTGCTATCATAGCGCGGTAACAACGCGAGTGCCTCGTTAACCTTTTGGTTATGTGAGGTGTATTGATTCTCAGTCCTCATTGATATAATTGCCTTCATAAGGAAGACGATCGGATCGTTATCCTCTGATTTCGTATTCTCATAGCTAACGCGTAGCGCCTCTTTTCGTTCGCGCTCCCGAATGAGCGTTTAACTGTGCCTCCGCGGAAAAGAATCTGTTTCCATGCTTCTTCGAACGACATCTCCCCCCGTAGGGCGAGTTGTCTTACTGCGCGTCTCTATGCTATCGCTTCTTTCGGTTGACATGGCGTATCGTTGCTGTATCCCACTGCTGTCACCAATTTTATGTCACGTCCCGCTCGGCACTGGCCTTAAAAGAAAAAATACGAAAGTGAATTTCTCAGAAGGTGCTCCTGCTTCGGCGAGATTTTTGCCTTATTCGGCCGTTACCTGCTACGCGCAGTTCTTGGCACGGGACGAATACAACGGTAGATCAGGGTTTAAAGAGAGAAACGACGTTATTCGGTTTATGACTTACGTTGAACTATCGTATTTCTTCAGATAGTGTGACCTTCGAGGGTTGTAGAACGGAAGGTATTCCGTGCGGAAGACTTGCCGAGGGCACGTGTCGGGTACTAGATGATACGGTGTGGGCCCTCTTGTGCGTCTACTTCGGATGCCTAGGCTTGATAGCTCGTGATCGATGGCCCTTGCTCTGTCTGCCTCTAGCGGATGTGAAATTCTCCGGCGGAGAGATTCGGTGTATGATTCTATGCCCAAATCCGAAAAGATACTTCAGGACAATATAGAATTCCGCGAGCAATCTAAGGATATGATACTTGCATCCGCCTCGGCGTGTTCTCGGTATAGGATAGATTCGTACGCACCTCTAATTCTGGAGTAGTTAGGACTTAGTCTATTTGCCCGTGCGAGTTGTACACAACTCTGACTCTAGAATAAGCTTGGATACTTGGAATAAGAACTTGTGGGTTTCAAGAATTTGTCGATCACACGTCGATTTGAAGAATGCTGAGTCGTAGAAGATTGCCTTTGTGATGTTCGGACAGGTGACCAGGTTCTAACGAAAAAGACTAGAGTATGTCCTTAACCAATTTATTTCTAAGTATCTTAAAGTATAATTCGAATTTAATCGTTGTCAAAAGTATCACAAAGTGTACAGCTTGAAGATCGTAGTCGGAACTGGGGCTGCTTTTTTTTTCCTTCTTTTCCCTTGGATGTGTGTAGACAGTGCCTAAGGATGAGATAATCCCCTCAACCTGTATTTATCTTGTGAGAGATGGGTTGAATTTCTTGAGCGCTACAGTTTATCCTTGGGTGAATTATGGGACAAAACTTTCAAAAACCCGTATGCATGTAGAGTTAGACTAGGTCCTCCCTGGATGAGTTATGGTTGTTTGAAACAGATGTAGCTGATGATACGATGAGTCCAGTCCGGAGTGTGTTATGTTGGTTGGTTGAACCGTGATGTGGAGCTGGCAGTCCCTGCTGGGTAGTGGTTTTAAATGTAACCTAAAAAGGAAACTTATATTAGCAATGGGAGTTGCATTTTGCTTTTGTAAGGTATATTATAACCCTGAATAGTGGGTTCTGGTGTTTTTGTATTTGTTGAGTCGTGCTAGTTGTGAGTGTGTATATGAAGTATTTTATTCGTGGAATGTTGGCCTTGAGGTGTAGCTGTTTGTTGCTAATGCGTTTCCCTTTTTTCTTGTAGATGATTCTCAAGTATGTGCTTTGCACTACCTGAAGTCAGTTGAGTGTGGTGGTAGGGGCATTTCCCCAGAGCTGGGCTCCATAGGTGAGTATGGGACGGATGCAAGTGAGGTAGAGGAGTCTTTTTAATTTAGTGGAGAGTAAACTGGATCTAGCAATGAGTGGGTAGAGTCTCCTAAGCGATACATAGGCATTCTTTCGTCTATCTTCTATTGCAGGTTTCCATTTTAACGAGTGATCTATTATGAGTCCTAAATATTTTACCTCTTTCGTCCATGGGGATTTAACTGAGGAGATTTCAAGTGGGGGTGGATATTTGAATAGGTTTGGGTGTTTTTTTGTGAAAGATGATGGCTTCAGTTTTAATGGGGTTTAGTTTTAGCTTCCAGTCCTGGAAGTATTGCTGTAGCGAATTTAAGTGCGATTGGAGGTATTTCCTTAGGAAGGCTGGGGACCAGGATGAGGTAAAAATGGCAGTGTCATCAGCGAAGGTGGCCAGGTGAGATTTTGGGTTTTCAGGTAAATCATTAATGAAGATATTAAAGAGAATGGGTCCTAGGACAGAGCCCTGTGGGACGCCTGATTCGATTTGTCTAAATGTTGAATTTTCTTTGTTTAATCTAACTGTGAACGATCTATTGCTTATCAAGCTATTGATGATTTTTATTAGATGAATCGGGAAGTTATATTTGTGTAGCTTAAAGAGAAGTCCCTTGTGCCACACAGAGTCAAAAGCCTTGTTTAGATCTAGGAGGACCATTGCTGAAAAACGGTTTTTATTGTGTTCGTTGGCTCTGTGATGAGCGACCCTGACAAGCTGGAGGGATAGTTGAATGTTTGCTCCGGAAGCCAAATTGGTGATTAGCAAGTATGTTACTTTTGGTTAGATGGTTTTTAATTCCAACTAAAATGATTTTTTCAAGGATCTTCCCAAATAAGCTTAGGAGGCTGACCGGTCGATAGCTGGAAGGAATTGATTTGTTTTAACCGGTTTGGGAATAGGAATGATCGTGGCAATTTTCCAGGCTGTAGGAAAATAGTTTAATCTTAGGGAATTCTATATAGAATATAGAAGAGTTGTAGTAGGAGTTTTTTGGAGAGGTTTTTGAGGTGCAAGGTAGTGACTTTGTCGATGTCTGGGGCTTTGTTGGCTCGAAGGGAGCTAATAATGGAGTAAACTGTGTGTGGGGTGATGTTATCATGACTGGAGGAGTGTAAGAGTTGAAAATTTCATTAATCGCTCGATCAACAGGTTCCTCAAATGGGAAATTTGAAGCATGGGCATCTGTGTGTACTTTGGAGGTGTCCGCTAGAAGGTCAGCTTTATTGCCGTCTTTGTAAACCTTGTTGTTGTTGTGGCTTTCGAGTAGTGGGATGTGGGTTTTTTCTCTGGAGAGGATTTTGTTTTGGTTCCAGAGAGAGTTGTTGTGGAGATTGAGCTTGGAGATTTTGGTGTTCCAGTCAACAATTTTGGTTTGGTTAATTATTTTGTGAATTTGCTGGGAGAGGATATTGCGTAAAAGTTTATATTATGGGTTATTTGTACGTTGATATCTTCTTCGAGCAGAATTTCTTTTTCTGATTAGGTCCTAGACTACTGGATTGTAAGGAAGGGACTTGTTGCTATGGAACGAGAAGTTAGCGGCTTGACTGTGAGCTGTTTTGATTTTAGCATTGAGGTTGTTGATCTCTCGGTCAATGTCCTCTGTGGAGGAGATTTGGTTATTGATGGTGTCGGAGTTGCAGAGGTGTTTATATTTGGTCCAGTCAGTGCTGGAGAATCTTTTGAGAAGGGAGATGGGGCAATTGGAGTCTATGTCAAGAATGATCAGTAGATGCATTGAAGACAGGTTATTGAATGTGGTGCATTTAGAGGAGACTGTTAGATTGGCCAGGAAGAGATCAATGGTAGATGTGGATTTGTACTGGAGATATGTATAGGAGTCAGGGAGGAGATTGTTAATAGGATGATTGTCTGCATATTTACTAAGAGTTTCACCGTTGCGGTTGTTTCTTTTGTTATTCCAGGTGACGTGCCTGGCGTCACCTCCAATGAAAACCTAGGTGTGGCGGTCAAGTTTGGTTAGTTTATATAGAGAGATGGGATCTATTGGTTTGTTGGGAGGGATATAAAGTGCAACAATTATTAGTGGCGTTAGAGTGAGAAGTTTAATAGCTGTGTATTCCATGGCTAAGTTAGGCAGAGGAATTGCAGAGGTGGAGATGTTGGAGTGGATGAAGATGGCCACTCTGTCACGAGGATTGGAAGGTTTGTCATGTCTAATGACTAGGTAATTGGGAATGGCTAACCTGTCATTGCTGTTTAGCAAAGTTTCTGTGACTATTGCTGTAAGGATTTGGTTTGTTTCTAGAAAGAGGGTGAACTTATGAATCTTGTTTTTAATGCTGGTGGCATTCCAGAGGAGGACTTTATTAAGGTGCATCAAATTGTTAGGAAATTCTCATTATGATCATGATTTTTTCAGTATTGGATTTGCAAAGAGCAAGTTGTTGCTGGATTTCTTTGATGGCTTTTAGGAGAAGGCCTAAGTTATGCTGTGCTTCAAGCTCTCGCGAGACTTCAATAATCTCTTCGATAGTTGAGGTTGGAGATGAGGATGATGGCTTGTTGACGGGTGGGACGAGAGGGAGGATGGTTTTGCTGGTAAGGGCTTGTGCATATGATTTTGTTTCAGGTTGAAGAATGGTGCTTAACCTTTGTATGAGAGGAGGTGGTGAGGTGGGTAGGAGAGGTTGTTTGAGAGTGGGGTTAGTAAAGGGGATTCTTAAGTGTCGTGAATTCTTTTTAGTAAGATAGATTGTTAAAGCAGGACATTTGGAATAATTGGCTGGATGGGCACCCTTGCAGTTTACACAAGTGGCCGGAGTGTCAGGAGTTTTTTTGGCAGGTTCTGGAGTCGTGTCCTCCAGTGCATTCAACACATTTATAGTTTTTGTTACAGTTTGCAGAGGTGTGGCCATGGGCCTGGCATCTGAAACACTGGATGTAGGGCCGGGATTTGTTATACTTTTCTCAGTACACTCTTGTACTGAATAGGAAAGGGATTTTGTTGATTTGTTGAAAAATAGTTTCTGCCGGGAAGGTGAGTTTGTAAATAGGATATAGGGAGTTTAGGGATTTTTGGATTTCTTGACATGAGAGAGGTTTGGTATCCAGGTTGACTAATTCTCTGATAATGTCTTCTTTGTTAATTTTTGGGAGTTCTCTAACTCCTACCGCTAGTATTTTATCTTGTTCCGTTGCGTAAGTGTGGAACTGGACGTCAGTGCTCAAGCAATAGCTTTTGAATCTGGTGTAGTCGTCCATGTTTTCAAAGTTAATTCGTGTCTTATTGCCATGGTATTTAAGGTGGAACTCACCCTTGGAATTATTCCTGAGGTTCTTGAAGAGGGTTGGGAACCTATCAATTCTGGTATGTATGTAGATGGGTGGGGGCGCTTGTTAGTATTATTGAGATTTTTAGGGTCGAGGTAGAGGAGATGGGATTTCTCAGGTTCATGCTGTCCTGAGGCTCGGTGTTTTCGTCATTACAGAAGACTTGTGATCAGGATTCGTAGGAGTTTGCAGTGGGAAACACTACGAGTGGATTTGTGGACATACTTTCTTCCAAGTTCGAGGCCGGGTGGCCACCGGAATTTTTGGCAGGTTCAAAATCCAACTCAAGGTTTCTTCTATGGTTTGTTAAATATGGTTTGGCCGCAGCTTTGGAATCCTGAATGTGATGCTTGTTTAGTGTAGGCCTTCGGCTCTCCAGGGTGTGTGCCTCTGATGGCTTCACAACTTGCAAGCGAAGTTGTTGCTCGTACCACTGGGGTTGCGTGGCGGTACAGCCCTTCTTATTCGGGGCCTCGTCGCTCTAGGCGAGCCTTCATTGGCTGTCGTTGTCCTCCAATCAGATGCGTTTGTGGGGCGTAGCGATGCCTACTACTTGACTTGTATGAACGTCTTCGGCGGCGACTCGAAGTGAGCTGCGATTGGCCTTTGACGTCGGAGTGAGGACGGCTGGGTTTGGCCATAGTGGAGGGGGTGAGCGTCGGACGATAACTGAGAACCGGTTGCGTGTGGCTGATGCTGGCGGTGGTGGGGATGACCGTACGGTCGAGCGTTGTACGAGGACTGAGGTCCGGGCTGCGCGTCGGCTGTGGCAGCAGTGGGGGGGGGGGATAAATCATCCAGCGTGCCGGCAATATGGCCGGTCAGCGGGTTTCTCCGAGGTGCGCAAGTAGCGGCCGTGCGTAGGTGAAAGCTGGCATTTCTGGGATTTCTGTCGTTCCGGCATTCCTGGCCTTCATTTCTGCCTGTGGACTTTCATTTGTCCAATTGTTTCCCGTACCGTTGGCGGGTTTCAGTACCTCGACGGTCGTTTAAGATTTATGACCGCGTGGGGGATGTTTTGCGAGCGTTAAGTTTTCGTTCCCTTACTACTAAAGTACAGTAACCGTAAGATCATATTTTTATAAACGTTTGCCCTTCACTTCCTAGTATTTACTATTTTAACGTGGTATATTATGCCTGACTGTCGATGTAAGCGTAATGTGTTCCCCGTGTATAGTCTAATTGGAAAATAAATGTGTGCATATAATATTTGTTAGTAAAATGTAAAGTAAGACTCCCTGTATGGCGGGCACTGTACATGTACTCTATAATATTGTTAGTTAATAAATGACTCCCTATATAGTGGGCACGAGGTTTGCCTTATTCTTATGTTATGTAAGAGCGTCGCGTGACGTTACACCATTACTTCCAACATCAGGTAATTGCTGATCATGTATTACTTTCCCGGTGTAAATTTTAAAATTGTAAATCAGTCCAAATGAATCGCACAACAGAAACGCTTTGTAGACCCATTTTTTTTAGGTTTTTTTAGGCATATACCGTTTAACCGTTTGGTTGCTGACGTATTTTTTCGGACATATGCCAAATCTGCGGCATCAATTGCGCGTCTATGGGAAAAAATGTAAAACATTTTTCATTCAATAAACTCACTTGTATTGCTTTGCAACAACAAAAATTTTAAAAATACCACTTATTTACATAAATTTGTTTTAATTAACCCATTTGCATCCAAGCGTGGAATAATCCGCGAACGTACGATTGTTTCTTATGACCAGTTACTAAAAATTCTTCAGATGCGACAGACCATGTTTGATCATTTGTGGTAGCATTTCGCCTATAAGTTTCTTATATACGTACATCAGTTATTGCACAAAGGTTACTGCTTATTTATGGATAATTGGTACAGTTCAGCGACCTTATATCGAGAATTACACAATATGAAAACGAATGTATGTGGAACCGCGAGAATGAACAGGAAACAAATGCCTCGGGAACTGAAATCACAACAATTGCAAAAGAGAGAAGCTGTTGTGTTTTCTACAAGAGACATAGCGGCGATAAAATGGAAGGATGAAAAAGATGTCGTTTTACTAACGACTATGCATGGCTTAGATTTTGCTGAAACGGGAAAAATAAACCGATATACCGGACGAAGGAGTTTAAAATCAACTGCAATAATAGATTATAATCAATATATGGGTGAAGTTGGTGTAGGCGACCAAATGTTAAGTAAATTTCACACTATGCGAAGAAGTAAAAATGCCTATAAGAAAATATTTTTTTATTTTATAGACATGATGTTACTGAATAGTTATATGATTTTTAAAAATCATAAAAAAGATCTAGCGTTTCATGTTTATAAACAGCTATTAGCCGAAGAAATTATTCAGAAATATTTACCCAATATAAAAGTAAATGAAGCACCCATCAACGATTCCATAATACGATATATACTGTCAGGCATTTTCCTGTACGGATACCTGAAACCTTAGCAAAGGGGCGTAAAACGTTAAAACGATGCGTTGCATGCTTATCCAAGTCAATTCGAAGATAAACTGTCTTTAAATGCCATATTAACGATGTAACATTATGCATTGACCATTTTAAGGAATACCACGAGAAGTAATTCGTTCAAGTTCTTATTTTAATTTAAATAATTATATTCTATTTATAAAATAACATTTGTTACCTTTTTCATAAAAAAATGCAATATTTGTGATGTAACATTATGTATCAATTGTTTTAAACAGTACAGTTTTAATAAACTCCGTGATCAATTTGGATGTCATTTACTGCACATAAGACCGACTACGCGCGGTGATATGAGCCAGTCGTCAGTTGAACATTACTGATGTTTCAGCGCGGCAGCTTAAGTAGAGTCATGATGCAAATGGGTTAATTTTGTGAATAAAATTAGTAATAAGCATTTATAATTCAGTCAAATTAACACAAATAATTTCTTATGATCTTTCACATGGGTGGTTTGCTATATAAAGCGCGTGAATTCCTTTTTTACAAATAGAGCAAATAAGGTTTGAATTCCTCTACCATATTTACTGCTGCATTCCACGCACCGTCGCAAATTTCGTCCGGGTAGCTTTTCAAGTCTAAATATTTCGCTTGGTGTAGATGATATAGGTTGTTTATATGCGTTGTTTTTGTTTTGCGAACCATTCCTTTTAAATTCCATCAATAATATTTGAAACAAATTGTAATCTGGTTAGCTTTTACCCTTATAATTTTCGGAGTATATTATGTAGGCGTTTAAGATCATTCTTTCAATAATATTGAATACAACTTTTTTCCTATACTTCTTCTTTATCTAGGTATGCATAAAGCATTTTATCTGATTCGTCCACACCACCCATGAACTTGTTTTAATTTTGAACAACAGCAGGTTTCTTCTTTTCTGACTCATAAATTCCTCTTTTCTTTATAATGACTACGTTATCTGTGGTGCAGTTCGTTGAAACCAATATGACGGGATTTCTTTGAGACTTTTTCTCTCTATAAGAACACATAAGAATTCCGTTGCTTTCAAAATATTTTGATTTACCAACATTTGCAAATTTAGCCTGATATGGGACGTTTTTTCTATTTTTTCTATTAGTACCAGTTATATATGTATTTTTTTTTTATTCAAATAATTCCCTAAATTTAATAATTTTTGGATAACAACGTATCCCAATCCATTCTTTTTTATTTCTTCCTTACTTTCGGTTGATTTTGCGCCTCGATAATAAAAAAATCCTAAGTAATATTTTGAAACAGCATGACAAAGCATCCAAAATTTAATCCCCCATTTGGGATGCTTTTTTATTAGGAAGGTACTATTTTATACTTCATTGACAATGAGTACTCACCAGTGATTCATCTGTATTCAACTGTTGGTGCGGTGTATACTGTTCACGAAAAATCTTATTGGTATAATCCACAAGAAAGTTAAACTTTTCACATGGATCGTAATCTGGATGTCCTGGTGGTGCCAAAGTGGTATTGTCAACCAGATGAAAAAATTTTATGATCAATAAAAACCTATCCTTAGGAAACATTTTTCCAAACCACGGTATTTGCCTTGAGCCTGTTTTCCAATAAGACATCATCGTTGGACGTCTAGTAATACCCATTTCTAATAAAATAGCGATAAATGCTTTCATTACCACTATGGTAACAGGTTTCCATCTTTTTGCACGTGAGTTACGCTTTAAAGTTTTGTTGGAACTCAAAAACTGATAAGCGTACCGGTTTGTTTCAGTAACCATTGTAGAGAGTAGGGAAATCGAAAAGAATATGGAGAAATATTCAATTAGTATTGCATCAAGATCAGGCGGATGTTTTGGATCAGGAATCTCCGTAAAATAATCCTTTTCATTCGAATACCGTGAATTGAAATCCAAAAATTTATCAACAGAGGCTTGTTCGGTGCAGTCTCCATTTAGTTCATCATCGTTGCTAATCATATTGCACGTAAAAGAACGATTATTGCGGATACAGAAAAACATGGCTATGCTACCGAAACTTTATAGCCGAATGCCTTGTCGGAAAAAGGTACAAACAATCGGTATGTGATCGGAAAAGCAGGCATGCAATCTATATATCGTTGACGCGTTGATTACCGCTAAATTTAACAGAAGGGTTGAGTAAGGTGAGTTTCTTGAGATTTAAGGGATCAATGTGATTATGAGGAGGTATGTACGCAGCCACCATTACCAATGGAGTGGGAGTGTTAATTTTGACTGCTGTGTATTCAATATTTAGGTCAGGAAGGGGTATGTGCTCATAGTGAATATTTTTATGAATAATTATGGCAACTCCGCCACCTTTTAAAGTTGGTCTGTTTTTTCTGATTATAGAATAGTTTGGTATGTAGATCTGTTCGTCTGGTTTAAGCCATGTTTCGGTTATAAGTGCAACTGGAATTTGGTTATTGTCAAGGAACATTGTTAACTCGTTGGTGTTGTTTCCAATGCTGTTTGCATTCCATAATAGGATAGAATTAATATGCATCCAGCTGCCTGGCAATGCTGATTATGCCCATGAATTTATCTAAATTTGATTTACATTATTTCTATTTGGCTATTAGTTGCTCGTAAGGTCTGTGTCACATAACTCTTCGAGTCGTCTTGAATAATCAATTAATCTTTCGAATGAAAAAGTGTTAGGATTCGGGTTCGTCTTGGGTTAAATGGGAGTGATCTGTTGTGGTGGAAGGAGAGTGTTGTGGCTTTACGAAAGGTATAGTATATTCTGTTGTTTATTCTATTGATTTCAGAGTCGATTTCATCAGCAGATTTGATATTGTTATTAATGATGTAGCTGTTAGTTAATTGTTCGTATTTGGTCCAGTCCGTGGATGGGTGTTTTTTAAGGAGAGAAATGCGATTTATGGAATCGATTTCTAGGATAACTGGAAGATGTGAGGAAGAGAGATCGTTCCTGATGCTACTTTCGGTTGAAACAATTATATTGGTTAGGAAAATGTCAATTATGGATGTGAATTTACCCCGGAAGTATATGGGAGATTCAGGGTAAAGAACGTTAATGGGATGCCTGTCGATGAAATTTCTTATGGTGCTGCCATTGGAGTTGTTCTTACGATTGCTCTAGGTCGTGGTCTCGCATTGAAGTCCCCTCCAATTATGAATTGTGAGGAGGGGTCAAGAGAAGTGAGTTTGTGTAGGATCTTAGTTAGGAAGTTAATTGTGTGGCGTCTATCTTTTCTGAAAATCATGTAGTTGGGTATATGTAAATGGTCGTTAGGCTTGAGCCGGGTTTCTGTTAAGATTGCTACTGGGATTTGGTAGTTTTCTAGGAAAAGGGTGAGTTTCATGGGTTTTGTTTTTAATACTTGTTGCGTTCCATAATAGTTATGGAGTTAATACGCATCAAGTTGTTTTGCAATATCCATTATGGCCATGAATTTTTCTGAATTAGTTCTGCATGATAATAGTTTTTCTTTTAGCTGTCTGTAGGCTTTGATCATGAGTTTGCAGTCACATAGATCTTCGATGTCACGCGTGAGTCCTATTATTGTTTCAAAATCGGTAGTGGAAGAGTCATGCTTTGTTCTGGTTTTGTTACTTTCAAGAGGGAAGGTTTGGAGAGTCGGTTTGTTTCTTGCAAGTGCTTGTGCGTAGGATTTTGTTTGATTTTTCGGTTCATAATTGATGATATTTGGGATAGGATCCGGAACAGGAGGAGTTATTACTTGGATTTGTTGTTTAGGAAGTGTTTTGGTAGATTTTCTGTTCAGATAGTTTACAAGGGCTGGACATTTAGGATAGTTAGCTGTGCGGCTGCCTTTGCAGTTCGCGCATTTAGCAGAAATATCTAGGGATTTCTTACAAGTACGTGAGTCGTGAGATATATATATATATATATATATGATGAAGCATTCTCAGACATGAGTTTATTCTATAAAAACACTTTTCATGCGTTTAATCTAAGTAATTATATATTCATACTTACATTAAATACTATTGATCTTAAATTTAAACGCGATTTATTTTACAACGTATACGCACAGGTGCCGGCAAATTACCATGGGCCAAATTCAAGGATCCATGGAGTACAGACGATTGTTGAACCACCCGTGGAGGAATATTTCATGTAAGATAAAAGACGTTTTTATGAAAGAATTTTACTTAAAAA